>ML270932.1:29445-41563 GCA_005239495.1 Nicotiana undulata | reverse complement strand
CCCCCCCCGGCTCGAGTTGTTCGCTCGGGTAAGCTAGGTCAAGAACAATACACCCAGGGTTTAAACCTAGAATAACATAGCCTCATGCCGGATTCCTAGTAGGAACGCTTGTTTGCATCACGTGCATTTGACTTAGGGGACTCAACACATGGGTTGGGTCCGTCTAGGACAGGTGTACCCAATTTTAAAGACCATCCTGATGCATCTTACGTGCTACCTGCGTATTTGTTTCTTTCGGTTTGCATGTGGACTGACTTCTAGAATAGGGAAAGAAAATATTAAAAAAAAGAGTGAGATTTAGGTATTTGAAAAATTTCAAAACTCTACCAAAATTTTGAAAAACAAAAGAGAAATAAAATAAGGCAATGATTTCAAAAGTCATGTTTGCTCTGTTCTGTCAAAACGAGCAGAACTACGCGGGTCTGATTCTCACCAAATGTGGGATACGTAGGCAAACTCATCGATTCCGGCCTCTATTTTAAAAAAAAAATCCCAAAATATTTTCCTTTAATTCTTTCATTAGAAATCTTTTTTAGAAAATTTCAAATAAAGTACTAAGAATTTTTTTTTAGAAAAAAATAACCAAAAAAACATTTTCTTCGTAGAAATCTTTCATTATAAAAAAAGAAGATAAATCAAATTAAAATCCAAAAAAATATTTTCTGCCTTTTTATTTTTCATAATTTTCAAACAAAACCAACAAAATATATTTCTACTTCCTTTTGTAGAAAGTCTTTCTTTTAGACCCAAATTTTTAAAAAAAAATCCCAAAAAATATTTCCTCTACTTCCTTCTGTAATTTTTTTAAAAAATACAAAATTATTTTATTTTAATTTCCTCTCAAACTCCAAAAATACGTTCATTCTTCTTGCAAAAAAATTGAAAAGAAAATTGAAGATTCAAAAATATTTTTCTTTTTCTTTAGAAGTATTTCTTTCATAAATTCGAAATAAAAGTCCAAAAATTCAAAAATATTTCCTTTTCTTCTTTAGAAGTTTTTCTTTCCAAATTCCCGAAGAAACAAAAGCGAAATTCAAAAAAAACAATTCTTCTTTAGAAGTTTTTCTTTTCAAATATTCTCAAAGAAAAAGAATAAATCTAAATTCAAAAATATTTTCTTTCTTCTTTTTAAGTCTTTGCTTCAAAATATAAAATAAAAAAATTCAAAATCCAAAAATAAAAAAGAGTTAGGTTCTTCACTTTATTTCGCATCTTCCCGAACTACGCAAGATCTGATTAATGCGGCGTCATGATACGTAGGGAATCCTCATCGGATTCGATCATAGCCAAAAAAATAATTAAAAAGAGAGAAAAAAAGTGAAAAAGAGAGGAGAGAGAATAAAAAAAATATAAGAGTGACAAAAATAACTGAGAAAAAATAAAGAGCGAAAAAATGAGAGAAAAGAAGAAAAAAGAAAAGAAAAGAAAAAAAAAAGTGATTATTCTAACATGCTTGTTTTTTTGAAATAAAAGCCAATTAAAGGTGGTCGGTTTGTTGGTTTGCAATGGAACAAGTACCACTATCGTTGATCCAAAGTCACGAAAAAGCAAGTAGGCGAGTTGGCAGTGAAAATTAAAAATGGAGGCAAAATGTGGGGTTGACTCTACCAGATTTGAGCAATAGGACATGGCCTGCTCGGGATAATTTGATGATGGGGAGACATGAGAAGTCGTCCAAGTTCTTCGGCAAATTAGTTACTGTGAAAATTTTCATGTTGTCAATCCTGAAATCTGACAGCCAAAATGGGGAACAGTTTGATCAAAAGTCAAAATTTGAGTGTTGAATCAAAGGCAATAAAAAGGACTGAATGTCGTAGTAATGCTGATGTGCAACTTTGTGGCTAAAATATCGCTTAGCAACTGAAAAGTCACTCTTCTTTTAGCCATGGTAGCTTATTTTGTCGTCTTTTCTTCTCCTCTTTGTGCTATCGGACCTTTCTATCCTCTATTCAACAAAACAAAAGAGGGCAAATAAAAAAGCAGTAACTCATTTTGTGTCCATTTTGTGCATAGTTCTTTCCACGCTAGTTCTAGTGACATGACATGCATGCAGAAAGTTTGGCCAGATCTTAGAAAACTGATAAGTGAGCAAGAGACACTTTTGAAGGTGAATAGAGACATGAAACATTTGAATAAGCATGAGTCAAGTTTACATGGAACAAAAGCAGCCATGTTCATAATTGTTAAAGATCTTCACCTTTTGAATCATTGAGAAGATCGGGCTTAAGGATGATCGGACGGGTTGAATTCTATTTAGCACTAAGAGATAGAAAGTATTTTTCAAAAGAAGTCGCAGTCAACTTGAAACAGATCAGTGTATTGGCAAAATGCATCTTCTACATTAAGAGACAATCCAAGAAAAGTCACCCAAATCGGCATGGGTCAGTCACTACGAGGAGAGTATTGCTCATACAGCTTTACACTAAAAAAGACTCAGAAACCGACATGTCCATCAATGTCGTTGTTTGTGAAGATAATATGTTTTGGCATTCTTGAGGCTGGGATGCCCTTTTTCTGCTATCTAAATACTTTATACCCTTCTCTACCCCTTTTTGAGCCGGTGTCATTTTTCTTTGACTACCCTAATTTGGAATCAAGTTTAAAGTTAAAATTCCAAAAAAATGGGAATGAAAAAAAAAATGAAAAAAAAAGTCCATGCCCCAAGAGTACAAGTTAGGGCAACTCTTAGAAAGTTAAGTGAAAAAAGAAGAAGAGAAAGAACAGTCAAAGGTCCATGCCCCCAAAAAATAAAAGCTGGGGCAACCTATTTCGAAAGCAAAAAAATGAGAAAAGGAGAAAAAGGAAAAGATGAGAAAAAGAAAAAAAGATGAAAAATAGTTAGGTCAGATGTTTGAACTATGTTAGACCTGATTCCTTAAAAAAGAATACGTAGGTGGCCTTACGGTTCGGTCCAACCAAATAAGAGTCAAAAATAAAATCCAGAAAAATCCTAGTAGCTAAAACTGGGGAAGAAATTTTATTTCACTTTTAAAAGAGTCAATTCCAAGAGTTGTAAATTTATTACCCCTCATTTTGAGTCTACTTTAAGCCTTCATGCCAACCCTCATTTCCCACCCTATCCAAAAATATTCCGAGTAAAGACCTCCCGATATGCCTTCAAGAATGCTAAGAGAAGCATGCAATGAGAAACGGCTATCACGCGACATAGAACTCTGTCAGTTGCTCACGCAAGAAATCATAGAATGAGCAACAGTTGTCGCATGACATAGAACACTGTCAAGTTGCTCACAAAATAAAAAGAAAAAAGAAAAAAAAAAGAAAAATGAGAGAGTCTTACTAGTGAAAACCCTCACGGGCACTGTAAGGCGACGGTAAGTAGAGATAAATAAATGAGAGAGGCTTGTTGGTGAAAACCCCTCGGGGCACCACTAGTCGACTGTAAGTCGTGAAGCTGATGCGAAGAATTGGCATAAACAAGACCGACTTCAAAGGTCATAAGAACGATAAAAGGAGAGACTTTTCAGTTTGATAGATCGGCCATTAAGTGCAAAAAGCATGTCATGATCATTAAGGCTAGTTATCGCAAAATAAAAATAAAAAAGAAAAAAGAAAAAAAAACTCTTCCTTCTGTCCTTCCGGCAGGGGTATTTCTTGTTACTTCTTGTTTCTTTGCGTCATTGTGTCCTTCACTCTGAGTTAGTTTTTGTCAAAACGAGCAAGAAAAGATTTTAAAATCTGCTACCAGCTTTTTAGTTGCACAAGGTGCATTTGGCCTGCACATTCATTGTTACGGTCAACATGCATTGAGGATTCATGCAGAGGCTTCCCCCCAAAAGATTCTTGTCAGCCTACTTGGCGCAAATAAAGGTAACTGGTGATTCCCTCTGACAGTCAAATTGCTCCAAAAGGCAAGAAGTCATTCAAGATATCAGAAAAGGTTGCCTAAGCAAATATCTCCTGTTGGGATAAGTCTGACTGAGCCACAAATACAAATGGTACTGGGCGTGAAACAATCAAGGTTGATGCTGAGAAAAAGTCTCTGGAAACAGACTCATAATTGAGCAAAAGCCAAGCTGCTCAGGACTCAAGGCCACAAACCGATCACCACTTTCAAAACTGACAATACTTTTCTTTGTTTGAAATAGGAATAAAGCAGTGCAGAGAAAGTGATTAAAAAAAGATGAAAAATGAAAAAAAGAAGAGAAAATGAAAAGAAGAGAAGAGACGATAATGAGAAGTTTCTCAAATCTTTGTCTTTATTTGTCTTGCTATTATGCATAAAATCTTGCCATTGATCTTCGCATTTTTCCTTTTAGGATATAAATCCTAGTCTGATGGATTTTCTCCCAATAAAAATCATTGTCTGATGAATTTTCTCCTAGGATCAAAATCTTAGTCCGATGAATCTTTCTCCTAGGATAGAAGACCTAGTCTGATAAAAAATTTCATAGGACAGAAATCTTAGTCTGATGAATCTTTCTCCTAAGATAATAAAAACACCTAGTCTGATGAATTTTCTCCTAGGATCAAAATCTTAGTCTGATGAATATTTCTTCTAAGATAGAAGACCTAGTCTGATAAACTTTCTCCTAGGATAGAAATCCAAGTCTGATGAACTTTCTCCTAGGATCAAAATCTTTGTCTGATGAATCTTTCTCCTAAGATAAAAGACCTAGTCTGATGAATTTTCTCCTAGGATCAAAATCTTAGTCTGATGAATATTTCTCCTAAGATAACAAAAAGACCTAGTCTGATAAACTTTCTCCTAGGATCAAAATCTTAGTCTGATGAATCTTTCTTCTAAGATAGAAGACCTAGTCTGATGAACTTTCTCCTAGGATCAAAATCTTAGTATGATGAATCTTTCTCCTAAGACAAGGAACCTAGTCTGATGAATTTTTTCCTAGGATCAAAATCTTAATCTTATGAATCTTTCTCCTAAGATAACAAAAAAAAGATCTAGTCTGATGAGCTTTCTCCAAGGATCAAAATCTTAGTCTGATGAATCTTTCTCCTAAGACAAGGAACCTAGTCTGATAAATTTTCACCTAGGATCAAAATCTTAGTCTGATGAATCTTTCTCCTAAGATAACAAAAAAAAAGAAGACCTAGTCTGATGAATTTCTTCCTAGGATCAAAATCTTAGTCTGATGAATCTTTTTCCTAATATAACAAAAAGACCTAGTCTGATGAATTTTCTCCTAGGGTCAAAATCTTAGTCTGATGAATCTTTCTCCTAAGATAACAAAAAGACCTAGTCCGATGAATTTTCTCCTAGGATCAAAATCTTATTCTGGTGAATCTTTCTCCTAACATACAAAAAAAAAGATAAAAAAATCTAGTTTGATGAACTTTCTCCTAGGATATACGTCCTAGTCTGATGAATTTTCTCCTACGATAATAATTGAAACAAAAAGGAAGTCTGGATTTGAAATCAGTCAAGTCTTTAGTTTTACTCTCATCATTGCATCAATAGCATATGTGATTTACAGTTTTGCTAACAACTCACAAATCTTCCTAGTACAAACTGGGGCAGAAAATTTTGTTTGTTTTGTTGTTTTGATTGCAGACACCCACCTGGAGAATGAGGGAATTCATTTCAGATTTATTTAAAAGTTCAAGTCAGTTGCAGGCGCCCACCTGGAAAACAAGGAAAGTTATTTCAGAATTCAATTCAGGTTAAAGTAGCATAAGCTCGCGGTAAGAATGCAAGTCAACAGTAGATGACCAACAGAAGTAGTCTTAATTCAGAAAGAAGAAAAAAAAGAAGCATCCAAAATGCAGAAGCGGAGACAAGATATGGATTGCTCAAGACATGACTGAGTCACGAGCTTTGTATGTCCCATCATGATCCGAAGAGCTGAAGAAGAATGAACTAGCCCTGCAGCTAGGAAGCGTCAAGGTTCAAATCTAAAGTCTGCATGAAGACCATTCAAGACTCAAGATCAAGCTTCAGAAGACTCATAGATAGGAATCTTGTAACTCGTAGCTGATACGCTTAGTTAATCTTTTTCGTTTTGATTTTGATGTAATAACAGGACCGCGGATCGGAACCTCGATTGAACGGAACCTCACTCGAGTCCCTCATTCTCTCCCCACACTTCATCGCTCCAAAACTTTCAGAACTACACTGACCTGATTCTTTTATATCCGAGGATATGTAGGCAACCTCCGATGCAAAGTTCGGTCAAACTTTTTTCAAAATGCTTCCAAATGGAGTATCAAACGAGCAAAAATTGCTCGTAATTGCTCACTTTATCTTTGCCCAAAAACTCTTCAAGTTCTCGAGCACAGAGGGGCAACTGTGAGCACCCAATTTTTGCCCCGCATGGAAATTACTCCTAAAAATAATTCAAAAATAATTTTTTATGAATTTTAGGAATTTTTCTTCATTTAGTTGCATTTCATGCATGTTTAATACTTTAAAATTTAAGAAAAATTATAAAAAAGTTGTCACATTTTATTTCATGCCATCTTAGGTTTGATTTGCATTTTTAGGAATCAATTATTCATCAAGTTGTAGGATTAATACATTAAAATTACAAAAAAAAAAATATTTAGTAATTTCATATGCATTTTTAGTTAAACTAATTTAGTTAATTGTTAGGAAAAAGTAAGTAGTACAATTCTGAAAAATTAAGTTTGATTTAGGAAATTTGAAGACCGCGTTTAGAAATAAATTGGAAGAAAATGGGGGCTTTCTTTTCTTAAAAATCGGATAGGCCAATTTTGCATGGCCCAAAATTTTTCTAACCTGGCCCATTTCAATACCCCTTTCTTTAAAACTGGCATTTTCCTAGACCTAATGGGATACAAAAAAAAAGGACAAAAAATAAAAAATCAGATCCCTCTCCCCAGGTGCGTCGTTCTGCTACCCCCTCGTCATCTTCTTCAAAAGCTCAAAAAAAATAAATAGACCCTTCAGCCATGGACCCCAAAAACGGCAGAACCGATAAAAAAGAAGAAGTGGAAAACGACAGACAACCTCATTCTTAACCTTCAACGCCGCTTCTTCATCAAAAATGAAAAAATCCAAAAGAATGACTGGATATCCAACTACTCCATTTCTCATGTACTTCCTTTGATTCTTTTGAATTTTAGACTAAGACACTCAATTACTCCACTATATAGATATTAGAGAAGCCACCATTTTTATGAACAGAGCCAACAACAATTCTTGAATCACGTTACGGAATAAGAGATCAAAAGAAAAACTAAAAAATATATTCTGCGTCTTCTGCTTTCTCGTAATTTCGAATATTTGATTTTCAAATGGAGTTCAATTAAAGTGAGGTTGTCGTTCAAGTCGTAGAGGTCATCAGGGTCCTGAAAATAAAATTGATCCACTAGAGGTATTTTATTTTTATATCTTTTCTTTACGACTTATTGAAATTTGTTTGATTAAGTATTTAAGTTTGGGATAATATATATTGCTATTTGGAAGATTTCCTTTAGCTGATGTTTTGTTGTTTGGATCCATTGTTTTAATTTCCTGAATTGTGAATTAATCTTATCTTAGCTATTGTTATTTTAGTATGTTTAATAAATATTGAATTCCTTAAGTATGTAAACAGTAGTTCATCGTGGTCATGGTTCATAAATGTGCTAGTTGATTCATATAATTTTAAATTTAGAAAAATTTATGAAATCGTGTAGTTGCTTAGGCGAAATTATTAATAAATTATTGTGACTATCTGTACGGTTCTTGTGGCATGGTCGCTATACATAAATCCCATTCGAGTGCACGATGGCGTGACTCGATCCCCCAACTTCAAATAATTAAAACAAACATGTTGTAGATCGTGGGGTACGGTTCCCGTGGCATGATTTGCGATGTGTTCAAAAAATAATAAGTGCGCGACATCGCGACTTGTTAAAATAAATTCATAAATATTAAAAGCGGCTAAAAGTTTAAAAATGCACATAGGTTTTGAATATGTATTAAAACAGATAATTTGACAAATTAATAATAGTTGAGCGACCATGCCAAAACCACGGAACCCGGGAATGCCTAACACCTTCTCCCGGGTGAACATAATTCCTTGCCCGGTCATCTCTTCCTCGATTTGGGATTTTAATAAACCGGTGACTTGGAACACCACAAATTATCCCAAGTGGCGACTCTGGTAAAAATAAATAATCTCATTTCGATAATGCCACTTAAATTAGAAAAACTCCCTTATCCCACCCTTATCGGAGGAAAAAGGGGGCGTGACAGTAATTAGAGCGAGTGTTGGTCAACGACCTCTATTGCATGTTGTTACCTGTCCCTTCCTAATAGCCCTTGGAGAAGTTTAGGACTTCTATCCTATGAGGGAGATTCTAGGCAGACCCTCAGGTTTAAAGGCTAAATACTAAGCGACAAATAAGAACCTATAAGACTGCAATTAAGGGGATAAACATATAAACAGAAAAAGGCTCAGGTACCTCAACAGATAATGCACATAAGCAGCATGACTCAAACACAGTTAAGGTCTTAGATTTTAATTCAGATCCTAAAGCATGGTATATAAGTGATAATAACAAAGAGGCAGATTTGTTTCATAACTCAGAGAGGACGTCTTAATCAGTTTTGCCTACTGATTTTTAAACATGTTGACAGTTAGGCAGTGTACATAGAAAAGATATATTTCCAGTTTAATAATTTTAATCACCTAAGGCTTGCCTAGGCGTGGGAACAAGGTTCAGTAGTTACCAGATTTATTTGAGAAGCTGTTACGAGTTGTTTTGCCTAGATATGTTGTACTTAGGCAAACGCACAATTACTACCAGTTATGAAAACATGAGGAGATTGTTTGTTAGGCCTTTTTCATGCATCAGTAGTTAAACTAGGTGTTGAATGAGATCCTAAAATATGATGTCTAATATGCACATTGCACATATAGAGATGCAGAATGGGTTGTATGCAGAATTCCTAGGCAGGATTTTCTAAATGTATAAAGTTATAGTATTTAAACATGCTTTCAGAATATGCAACAATTATGAGAGCGACCTGTTTATTAGCGTATTATTACCCTGGGCAGGATTTCTAAGTGTACCACAATATTACAACAATATTAGACCTGGATTACAAGAATAGTAGGTTTATATTAACGTTTAATCCTAGAACATGATTTTCTAAGTGATAAGCGATCTTGCAGACGTGGACGAGTTGCCCGAGGAGAAACGAATCCCCGCTCTCATTGAGGGCAGGGGGGAAATCACTAAAAAGAGCCCTCGACCATTTGGTTTTATATCGATCAAGAAATGAAAAGGTGGGGCGGTCGTGGTCTATGCTGAATTCTTTTTTTTTTTTAAAGTATATGTACTTTATTTAGTATTTAATCAGGAGGTTTCTCTTTTTTCTCAGGGAAAAGGATATCCCTTTGCCATTTCCTTGCGCTAGCTATCCACTCCTCTTTTCACTTTTTATCATCACCATTTCAATTTCTTTTCTATTCTAATTGGAATTCCAGCTTTGGAATCTCTCTTCCTTCTTTGGCTCTCTTTTCTTGATACCAAATGAGAGGCTAAAGCAATAAAAATGGACCTAAGGAGCGGCATGTCTAATGCATGATATGCTTGCATAAATCAATTCTAAGCATGAATTCAAATACACAGATAGGGGATGTAAACCTAGGAGCATGGTATCTACCCTTTAATAAACTACATCATGCATATTTCCCTTCCCTTTTCACTATCCATCCCCAAAATTGTTTACAAATAATTATTATATACCATCGACATAAATTACATAATTGAAATAAGAAAATAAGAAGTTATACTATAGGGAGCCTATTGATAGGCTCAGAATCTCCAGAATGCCTCATTACCATTGGTTCACGACCTTTCACATGATTCAGGTGTGTCAAAGTTCCCTAAGGATCTTAAGGGATCCCGGGCAGTGCTCACACCTAGATTCATAACCAGAATTGAGTAAGTGCAGTGTGGAAGAGCCAACCTTAATGTGTCAGAGTTCTGAGGGAGCTCATAAGGGTCCCTAAGCAGTCACACATTAAGGGGGAAGAACCTAGACTTCTAAGAGTATGTGAGAGTGCTTGACATAGTTTTGAAAGAGTTGAGTTGAGAAAAACAGTTTGCAAATGATCCATCTAGAATCAGTTCTTGAAACAAAATAATAGAAGAGTTTAACTCTTATTGAAAACAGTTTTGAAAGAAGGTGAGCAGGACAATCTCAGAACCAGAATAGCACACATAGTTCAGGGAAGCAAACACGAATAGGGGAAAGGGGATTGGGGACAAGTAGTTAACATGTAAGAGCATATTTGCACACAGGTAGACATCAGAGAAAGTATTACAGGATTTAGACAGTCAAAGAACACTTTATCACAAAGTGTTCATGCCAGGAACGTAACAACATTAGATTGAGGGGTGCTAGGATTACTTGGGCACATGCTTATAGTGTACTGGGTTCAGGGGTAAGGCAGAATTGTAGTAAACAAGTAAGAAAAGCAGTAGACATGCTGAAATAGGGAAGGGATAATCACATCAATGAACTAGTGGATAGGCATGCTAATTGCAAGCTAAATAGTAGAACCATAAGTAGAAGCATAAGAGAAATAAAAGCAAGTGCAATACGAATAGAAACATGTTGTTTTGAATGTTGTAAATCAAATAGAAAACATACCAGTCAAAATGGGAGAATGAGTTTAGAGAAGTAGAGCAGTAGTGTGCAGGGTAATAGAGCAGCAATGTATAGAGCAATAGAACAGTAGAGCAATAGAACAGTAGAGCAGTAGTGCAAATAGAATAGTAGAGTTACTCAATCTTGGCTTTCAGCCGACTGAGTAGCAAGTAGTCAATAAGAGAAGCAAATGTGTGTGTAGGAGAGTAAGAGAGAACAATGAGTATGTTTTTATTGTGTCTGTGTGTGTTAAAGAAAGAGTATTTATAGCTTTTGAAAACGAGTAGATAATAAGGTAACAAGTACTGAATTAACATAATTATAGAAACAATACCAATTGGAATCAATCACAGGACCAGACTCCCTTTAATTAGGGAGTTCCAGTTCAAATGAGTACAAGTTATATTAAATAAGGAAAGAATCACTTAGAATGATTTTACCCTAATAGGAGTAGTAAAGCACGCAACATGTAATAAAAGCCAAATACATAATATTTCAAGTAAGGAAAATATATACTGAATATTTGAAAGTATGTTTATGCGCATAAATATGGTAAAAATATAAATTAATTCTAAAAATTAGTCAAAGAATCACGGATGGGACTAAATCACAAGGAATCAGTTCTAATTAAGGAAAGCATCTCACAAATAAGGGAGTAATTCAAAATCAGTGAAAAACTTCTAAGGAAAACATATACAAAATCATAAATCCGAAGAAATGCACAAAATCATCAAAGTAGTTGGTAAACTATGAATAATCAAGCTTATTAAACACACATAGGCACGAAACTCTGAGAACCCTAAGAAAGAAAATCACAGAAACGATAGGAAATTAAAACCCTAACAACAAATTAAAGCGAGAATCACAGAGAATACATGGATAGTTTCACAAGAAACGAACACACATAAACACATAATCAAAGACGAACTAGAAAATTAGTGCTTTTTAGCATAATAACTCAGACAACAAGAAAATATAAGAGAATCGCTCAAAACTCAGTAGAAATCACTAAGAATTAGAAGAAAAACCATTTTTAAAAGGGGGTCAAGAAACCCTAACTTCAGAGTGAGGAAATCGTTTGAAAAATAAAGATTTTTTCGAGGAAAACATATAAAAATATTAAAAGAGGATTAGATCCGTCACAGATCTAAAACGATCAAACGATTTAAAGCAAGGGTTTCCAGAGAAAACCCAAAAAGGAGAAGAGGCGTAGATATTACCTGCGTTTTGGCTGGAAAATGCAAGGACCTTACTCGAACGGCCATAGGAGGTCGGAAAACATGGCATGCGACCGGAGATGGGAGTGTATCGCCTCAGAGTCGCTTGAAATCCTCCATCGGTGACACATACATGAAAGGCGGAGCCATAGGGTCGAGGAGAGGTGAGAACCCCATAGTTTCCGGCAAGGGAGGTGGCCGGAGAAGGAGAGACAGAGCTCAAAGGGGGGGGAAGGTTCTAGAGAGATTCTCAGAGAGAGAGAGAGAGAGAGAGAGAGACACGGTTGGGAGAATGAAATGGGGGGGGGGGGGTGAG
>ML270932.1:1590-29288 GCA_005239495.1 Nicotiana undulata | reverse complement strand
GGGGGGGATGAGAAGGGGTAGTCTTAGGGGGGTGGGTTAATTATGGTAGGTTCTAATCTAGGCCGTTGATTTGAACTAATCAACAACTCAGATTAAAAGGGGGTTGGGCCGGGTATAATTTGAGGATTGGGTTGGGTATTAATTGGGTTAAGGGGTCCTGTTTTAATTGGATTAAAATCGAAATTAAAGTGGCTAAATGTTAAATACCAATAAAAATGGCTAAACAATTAATAAAAATGGCCAATAATTATATAAAACGAAATTAAGGCTAAATAGATAAAATTAAAGTGACTAATTAGTATTAAAAATATAAAATGACTGATTATCAAGTTAAAATAGCACAAAATGTATAATTAGGATATAATTGCAAAGTCATTGCAATTATAGCCAAATAATGCTAATTAGGCTAATTTGTGAAATAATTTGGCCTTAATAGGACCTAAAAATGATATATTAAACCAAGACATATTTTGAAATCATTTGTAATGAAATTTATGATTAATTATTGGAGATAAAAATACTAGATAAATTAGAATAAATTAATAAAAATGTGGGAATATTATAGAAAAAATGCCAATCATTATAAAAATTGATTTTGAAGGCATATATACAAGTTTATAAATAATTTGAGGAAAATTTGGGTATCCACAGCTGCCCCTCTTTACCCGGGAAGGATGAAAGAGTTGTCGGGTAAAGATATGATGGCCAATTTTGACCGAGTGAAACGGTTGAAGAGGTTTAGGCCGCACTCTGTTTCTGAGTTGCCTATATATCCCTGGTTTTACAGGAATCGGGATGTATGTAGTTCAGGAGTCATCAGCGAAGTATACCAATGGAATTTTGGATGCAGCATAAAGGGTTGAATGAATAGACGGTTTACGGGGATGGTTATGAGAACTTGAGCGGGGTCGTTCCTACTAGGATAGCCGTTGCTCGCCGGAATACATGACAATAAGCAATGCAAGCATATATTGTGCATAAATTTAAACATGATGCAAGTTCCCGTCGGACCATGAATGTTGTCTTCGGACGGCTAAGGATGACGTCCTCGGACCATGACGTCCTGGGCCGTAAATTGCTTGATTGCAGGATTCGCAGGCCATGAAATGATGTTCTCGGGCCATGAGGATGGTGCTTCTGAACCATGACGCCTTTGAATAATGATATGCAAAAATTGAAAGAGGTCATCAGGCCATGACATGGTGTTCTCGGGCTATGAAGATGGTGCCTCCGAATGATAACGCCTTTGGATAAATTGGCGATATTTCAGCCCGTTAAGATGCAATGCTTACAAGAAAGAGCTTAGTCTTGCGAATCTAAGGGCAGAGCTTAGCCCGAAAGAAAAGAGAAATAAATAGTGCTCGAGATAGTGCTTAGTCTCGATGAAAAAAGTAAATTGGAGGCAGATCTTAGCCTCGGAAGGCAGAAAAGTAGCCTTATGCAAAGGGAGGTAGAGCTTAACCTCGGAAGGCAGAAAGGTAGCCTTATGCAGAAATGCAGATGGAGACAGTTCTTAGTCTCAAAAGGCAAAAGGGTAGCCTTATGCAAAATGCATATGGAGACAGGGCTTAGTCTCGAAAGGCGGAAAGGTAGCCTTATGCAAGTGGAAGCCAGAATGGTAGCCTTATTCAAGAATGCAGATGCAGATGGAGACAATGCTTAGTCTCGGAAGGCAGAAAGGTAGCCTTACGCAAGAATGCAGATGGAGACAGGGCTTAGTCTTAGAAGGCTGAAAGTAGCCTTATGCAAAATGCAGGTGCAGATGGAGACAATGCTTAGTCTCGGAAGGCAAAAAAGTAGCCTTATGCATAATGCAGGTGCAGATGGAGACAGAGCTTAGTCTCGGAAGGCAGAAAAGTAGCCTTATGCAAAATTAAATAAATGACAATAGAAATTATTAGGTGGTAATAAATTGCGGTATTGTGACAGTTGTTAGCATTGTGATTATGAAGCATCGTTTGTGTTGATAATAAATGTCGGCATGTGCGATGGTTTTGGGAGTCGTGTCTTTGAATAGTATCTGTCCTTCGGGCAGATAGTATGCTTTTGGCTTTTGCGATCCTTTGTGCCTGCATCCAAAGAAAAATCGTGAGTTCTGTAAACGGGAGAGGTTAGTTCGTATCCCCAATGGCTTTGCTTGATTCGTTCGGCTTGATCTGATGATATTGTTGGTATCATCGGGATAGTGTTTTCTAAACAAGATGTTTCAAGAATAGGTATGCATGATTTTGTAAAAATACAGTATAAACATATATTTAAAAGTTTATATGAACCGACGACCATGACACGGTTCAAGACATTGCATCATGCTACAGAATTTTGAAGGTCCTCCTCAAAATTCTGCCCCAGCTTGATGGGTTGATGTTTCTAATTGTTGCTCGTGCGGCGATCGGTTGAACTTGCTTCGGAATTTTGAGGGTCCTTCTCAAAATTCTTCCCCAGTTTCCAATTGTAGGGGGAAATGAAGATTTTTATTAAATTGTGACCGAACCCATAGGGCTGCCTACGTATCCCCTCTTAAACAGGAATCATATCAGGCGTAGTTCAATTTACATCATTGATAAAATCATAAAGGATTACACATAGTAGCGCTAGACTGTATCTGAATTGATCGGTTTTGGCAAAACTTCTCCGTTCATTTCGGAAAGTATGAGAGCTCCTCCCGTCAGTACTCGGTGAACCATGTATGGACCTTGCCAGTTGGGAGAGAACTTTCCTTTGTCTTCATCTTGATGTGGAAAGATCTTCTTCAACATTAGCTGCCCCAGTGTGAACTGTCTAGGCTTGACTCTCTTGTTGAAGGCTCTGATCATTCTATTATGAAAAAGTTGACCATGGCATACGACATTCATCCTTTTTTCGTCTATGATGGCTCGTTGCTCATAACGGCTCTTTACCCATTCTGCATCGCTGAGCTCAACTTCTTGTATGATCCTTAAGGATGGAATTTCGACTTCGGCAGGAATGACAGCCTCTGTACCATAAGCCAACATATAAGGTGTTGCCCCGGTTGATGTGCCGACTGTGGTGCGGTATCCCAACAAAGCGAATGATAACTTCTCATTCTATTGCTTGTGTTTTTCTACCATCTTCCTCAACATCTTCTTGATGTTTTTATTGGCGGCTTCTACAGCTCCATTCATCTAAGGTCGATAGGCTGTGGAATTCTTGTGTTTGATTTTGAAGGTTTCACACATAGCTTTTAGTAAATCACTATTGAGATTGGAACCATTATCAGTGATGATTGACTCTGGAATTTCGAATCGACAAACAATGCGGTCGCGGACAAAGTCTGCCAGGACTTTCTTAGTTAGTGCTTTGTAGGATGCTGCTTCGACCCATTTGGTGAAATAATCGATGGCTACTAGGATGAACCTGTGTCCGTTGGAAGTGGTAGGCTCGGTTGGTCCAATAATGTCCATGCCCCAGGCGGCAAACGGCCATGGTGAGCTTGTTGCATTGAGCTCATTTGGAGGTACCTTTATCATATATGTGTGTACCTGACATCGGTAGCATTTCTGGACATACTGGATGCAGTCCGTTTCCATAGTCATCCAGAAATAACCAGCTCTAAGTATCTTCTTAGACAAAACAAAATCGTTCATATGCAGGCCGCAGGTCCCAGCATGAATCTCCCCTAGTAACTTGGATGCTTCCTTTGCGTCGACAGATCTTAATAATCCCAAATCGGGAGTCCTCATATACAGGATTCCTCCGTTGTGAAAGAAGTTGTTGGACATCGTGCGTTTCTGAGTATGATTTGCAAGCTCTGGGTACTCTCCTTTTGCCAAGTATTCCTTGATGTCATGAAACCAAGGCTTTCCGTCTGCCTCTTCTTCGACATGGGCACAGTAAACTGGTTGGTTATGGATCTTCACTGGAATGGGATCAATGAAATTATTGTCTGGACGCTGAATCATAGATGACAGAGTGGCTAATGCATCGGCGAACTCATTTTGGATCCTGGAATTCTTGGCTGCCCACTCTCCTTGTACCTGATGTATGAGCAAGTCTGAGTCACCAATCACTAACAGCTCTTGGACGTTCATATCAATGGACATTTTGAGCCCTAAGATGCAGGCTTCATATTCCGCCGTATTGTTGGTGCAGGGGAATCTGAGTTTGGCAGATACCGGATAGTGCTGACCAGTTTCTGATATCAGGACAGCTCCAATGCCGACTCCCTTGAAATTCGCCTCTCCATCGAAGAACATTCTCCAACCGGCATAGGACTCTGCAATATCTTCTCCTATGAATGATACCTCTTCATCTGGAAAGTACGTGTTCAGGGGTTCGTATTCTCCATCCACAGGGTTCTCAGCAAGATGGTCTGCCAATGCTTGTCCGTTGACCACCTTCTGAGTTACATAGACAATGTCGAACTCACTCAGTAAGATCTACCACTTGGCCAGCTTGCCAGTGGGCATGGGCTTTTGGAAGATGTACTTCAAGGAATCCATCCTCGATATGAGATACATAGTATGGGCACAGAAGTAATGCCTCATGTTCTGGGCTACCCAAGTCAAAGCGCAGTAGGTGAGTTCCAATAGAGAATACCGAGCCTCATATGGAGTGAACTTCTTGCTGAGATGGTAAATAGCTTGCTCAGTTCTTCCTGTTTCATTGTGTTGCCCCAGAATGTAGCCGAAAGCTCCATCTAATACTGCAAGGTAGAGTAGCAAAGGTCTACCTGGCTCAGGCAGTACCAAGACTGGTGGCGTTGACAAGTATTCCTTAATTCTGTCAAAGGCCTTTTGGCAATCATCGGTCCATTTGGTTGCGGCGTCCTTTTTTAGCATCTTGAAGATCGGCTCTCATATAGCTGTAGACTGTGCTATGAACCAACTGATGTAGTTAAGACGTCCCAGGAAACTTATTACATCTTTCTTGTTCCTTGGTGGTGGTAACTCTTGGATGGATTTGACATTCGACGGATCTAGTTCTATCCCTCGACGGCTAACAATGAACCCAAGCAATTTCCCAGCAGGAACCCCGAATGCACACTTTGCGGAGTTTAGGTTCAGATTGTATATCCGCAATCTATTGAAGAACTTCCTCTGATCTTCTATGTGATCATCAACTTTCTTGGACTTAATAATAACATCATCCACATATACCTGAATCTCTTTTTGTATCATATCGTGGAAGATAGTGGTCATAGCCCTCATATAAGTGGCCGCGGCATTCTTCAGGCCAAACGACATCATATTATAGCAGTATACTCCCCACCGCGTAATGAAATCCATTTTCTCAGTGTTTTCCTCGTCCATCCAGATCTGATGGTAACCAGCGAAGCAATCTACGAATGACTGTAGTTCATGCTTGGCGCAATTGTCAATCAGGATGTGTATGTTTGGCAAAGGGAAGTCGTCTTGCGGACTGGACCGATTGAGATCCCGGTAGTCGACACAGACTCTGACCTTCCCATATTTCTTTGGTACTGGCACGATGTTGGCTAACCATGTCGGATATTCGACTACCCTGAGAACCTTGGCATTGATCTGCTTGGTGACTTCTTCCTTGATTTTTAAACTCATGTCAGGATTGAACTTTCTGAGTTTTTGTTTCACTGGCGGACACATTGGATCAGTTGGTAATTTGTGAGCAACAATGGATGTACTCAGACCAGTCATGCCATCGTACGACCATGCGAATATGTCCTTATACTCTTTTAGAAATTCGGTGCATTCTTCATTCTCTGACAGCGACAAATGAATGCTGATGCGAGTTTCCTTGACATTTTCTGAATCTCCCAAGTTGACAACTTCGGTCTCATCCAGGTTGGACTTAGGTCTGTTCTCAAAATTCTCAACTTCTTTGACAATCGCGCCAGGTATATCATCTTCTTCTGAATCAATATATGTTTGTTGTGTTGTCTCGTTGCATGTCACAGTTATTGGTTCATCAAGACAAGTAATAGTGATGATGTATAGATAAAGTAATGAGAGAAAAACAATAGTAATAAATATTGATTCATAAAAATTTAAAAGTAATTTTGATAAATTGAATAAATGTTTTTGAACATTGAAGATCTTATTGCAGGAATTGAAAAATGCGAAAAGAAAATCATTTAGTAAAAACAATGAACAATGCTTGTTTTAACCTTTCTACCCGATGCTCGTCGGGATCTGGCTGTTCTGACGGTCCAATTCTTGAGATATGCTCCTATGCTTACGACCTGTATGGAAGGGCTTTCCTCCCCCTCCTCCTCGAGAACGACACAACAATCCATGTCACTATCCTCCAAGAATAAGTTCCTCAATGCTGTAAGTGTTTCTTCTTCATCTTACCCATAGATAATGCCGGCCTGATGAAAGTTCTGCCCTAGATGCGGTATCGGCTGCTCCAGGGGGTAATAAGGACCGCACCATGGTGGCGACCAGCTCTTGAATTCTTCCAAGTATATTCGTATCCCAAACCGAAGGTGGTGCCATGTTTCTTGATCTTTATGGGTTTAGAGATCCCTTGGAGATTCTTGCCGAGCCCTTTACCTGGCTCATATCCTCTCCAGTTCATCATGCTAGCGATCTTACTATCCCACCATTTGTCCTTATCTATGGCGTTGACCCGTTCAATGTGGTGGTAAGTTTCTCCACCCAACTTCCTTCTTCATTCGATCACTGGAATAGTCTGGCAACTGTAAATATGATTGCTTCCATCACCATGAATGATCACTTCTTGGTGGTTCTATTCAAACTTCACTGCCTGATGCAGCGTTGATGCTACGGCCCCAGCAGCATGTATCCATGGCCGTCCTAATAGCAAGTTGTAGGACGCTGATACATCTATTACTTGAAAGTCAACTTCGAACCAAGTTGGACCCATATGCAAGCACATGCTAATCTCGCAAATAGTGCCTCTGAGAGCCATCAAAAGCTTTCACATTTATCGCTCCATCTCTTATCTCGTGAAGCCCTTTGCCAAATTTCTTGAGCATTATCAACGAACAGATATTGAGACCGGATCCCCTGTCGATAAGAATTCTTGTGATGAAATAGTCTTCGCATTGCACAGTGATGTGCAGGGCTTTGTTGTGACCCATCCCCTCATGTGGCAGCTTGTCCTCGTGAAAGGTGATCTTATGACTTTCCAAAACTTGGCCTACCATGTTGGCCATTTCCCCACTAGTAATATTATTCGGCACATACACTTCATTCAACGCTTTTAACAAAGCATTTTTGTATGCCTCTAAATTTTGCAGCAAGGAGAGAATAGATATCTGAGTTGGGGTCTTGTTCAGCTGGTCAATGATAGAATACTCATTGGCCTGTACTATCCTCCAAAGGTCGTCTGGACTTGTCTCAATAATGGGTGGCCTATTGGAAGCCTGTTTTCTTAATTCAGCCAGATGTTCAGGCGTATAGACTCTACCAGTCCTTGTCATACCCTGGGCCACGGTAGCTTCTTCAATATTGACTTTTCCCTTCCTTCTTGCCTCAGCCACATAATCCCATGACACATTATTTGTAAAGAATGGTGGCGTGGTTGATATTTCCACTGCAATCAGTGCAGCTACCCTCACTTCAAATGGAACATGTGCCTTAGCAGGTGGTAGGACTGCAACCTCAAATGGTGCGGGTACATTATTCGGAGGTATAACTTTGAACTCAATTGGTGTAGGTGCCTTTACGGGTGGTGCTTCAAACTCAAGAGGTACAGACATACAGCATCCTCAGACGGTTGAATCTGGACTATGATTGGATTGAGAGTAACCGCTGGTTTCTTTGGGTCATCGCCTTCTACGATCAACCCAATCCACCCCTCGGGGTCCCAATCTTCTTCTATTTCAATCATGTGGATGCCTCCACCCTTATAGTATGGAAGAGGATTGTTGCAGACGTTGGGAGCGGATTCTTTTGCCACAATGATCTTGTTGTCAATCAAAGACTGTATCTTATCCTTCAAAGAGCGGCATTCATCGATGGTGTGTCCTTTATGTCGGAGTGGTATGCAGAGGACTTGTTTGGATTAACCCACTGAGAAGGATTCTCGGGGGTTACGACAGGGATGGTGGTGACATAACCAGCAGCCTTTAGTTTCTCATACAGCTGGTCGACCGATTCGGCGATGGCAGTATATTGTTTTGGATGTCTTCGATCAAAACTGAGCCAAGGCTTAGAGACGTTTGGGCGTGCAGGGGGTGACTGATAGTGGGATGGTTGAGAGTTGTAGGTGTGGTAAACAGGAGCAGGATGGGAATATCTGGGTGAAGTAGGTTGATATGTAGGTGGTGGAGATGATTGACAGGTTGGTGGTGGTGCTTGGTATAAGGGTGAGGGTGCTTGGTAATTTTTTGTTGGTTGATATGTAAGTGGAGGTGTTGGGTTGGTTTGATATTTAAGTGGAGATTTGGCTCTTTGTGAAACCATCACGGCTCCCACATCCCTTTTCTTGGACACACCACCAGAATGTAGGGTCTTTTTTGTAGCTTGCAAAGCCTCAAAGTTAGTGACCATACCACTTTTGATTCCCTCATCGATCCTCTCCCCCAATTTGATAATATCGGAGAACTTGTGGATCTCAATCTCCATCAACCGCTCATAGTATTGTGGATCTTGAGCTCGGGCAAAGTACTTATTCATCTGTTCCTCGTCTAAGGCGGGCCTGGCCTTAGAAGCTTCGGACCTCCAGCGAGTAGCATGCTCGCGAAACGTTTCTCTAGGCTTCTTCTTTAGATTCTTGATGTAGAACACATCTGGTGCGTTCTTTGTATTAAATGTGAACCTATCCATGAAGTCAGACGCCATGCTTACCCAATTCGACCACTTCCTGGGGTCTTGGATGATGTACCAAGACAGTGCATCTCCTTTCAAGCTCCTCATGAACAACTTCATGCAGATCCTCTCATCTTTCCACACTCCAACCAGCTTGTCACAGTAGGTCCTCAGATGGACCATTGGGTCTCCTGTACCATCAAACATTTAGAACTTAGGAGGTTTGTACCTCTCAGGCAGTTCGACATCAGGCTGTATGCAGAGGTCCTCATAGTTCAGCCCTTCAACTCCTTTGCTTCCCTCAACGCCTTGAACCCGGCTAGCCAGCTTCTTAAGTTCCTCAGTCAAGTTCCTGATAAGCAGATCCTTTTCACCAGATTCAGGTGTGTACGAGATAGGTTGGGTGGAGTGTGGCACAGTCTCCACGTAGATGGGGTTATTGTGATGGCCTGGCGCATGGGTGTAGAAATGGTCGTTTGTGGAGTTCTGAGTGTCACGACCCAAACTGGAGGATCATGACTAGCACCCGGGCCATACTTGCCGAGCACCAACGTACATTTTATCTAACCTTCTTATTATCTTTAAGGGATAACGAGATCAATATAAATGGTAGATATGGATCATGAACATACATCACATGGGATGACAAGATTGCTAAGAAACTACATAAAAGGTACGAGCTACAACGCTGCCATGAAAGACTATACAACAAAAATTATCCAACAAGGCATACCAAACTATACATGAGTTGACACCTGTCTATGAGCCTCTAAAGGAGCATAAGTAATGCAACATAGCCGGAACAGGGTCCCGAAATACCCATAACATCTATAACAAAAATGCATACCAAGACCACGACAAGTACGGAGAAGGGATCTCGCCTATAACCGCTGAACTGGAAAGCCTATTGTGGTGGGGGAGCTGTGTCTACTTGTTTATCAGAACCTGCAGCACGACATTCATCGTCCAAAAATAAAAGGACGTCAGTACGAATAAAGTACTGAGTATGTAAGGCAAGAAAGCATAAATAAGAACAGTAATGTAAAGAGAGATGTAGGAGATACAACATGTAGCATCTGAGTGCTTCTAAGAGATAGTAACATGAAATGCATGATACATATATACACATAATCTTTTTAAAACATCCGCCTCTGTGGGCATCATCATCATCATAGAACATTCGCCTTTGTGGGCATCATCATCATCATATCATACCCGGCCTCAAAGAGGACTCGGTAAACCCAACTGATCAGTGGTTGCACAATAGGTTCCATACCCGGCCGACTATAGCGTGGCTCGGTAGAGTAAAATAGCTATATAGATATAATGCATGCAGGACTCATTGGAATCATGTTCTGAACATTTCGGAGTGACGTAAGGTCGATATTCTCCGTACACATCATTAGGGCTAACTCTTCATCGAGAATCTTATAAGAATCAGGAAGTACCAACAACATTGAGAATAAGAATAAGAGAAGCAACCTCAACATCAATTGTTCCATAAGAAGGGAAACAATGTAAGTACTGCTAGCTTCTAAGAGTAGAGTATCTTTGGAAGCTCGTTCATTGCATTATGTACAACCGGAGTCGTGCAAAAGAAGTAAAGGAATAGCCTCCAATACCTTGTATATACTGTACCAAACTCAAGCTACGCAAATTTCACAACTCCTTAATCTAAAATAAGAGAAACGACACTATCATTAGCGTTTAAGCGCCATAACTATTATGTATCGACCACAACCTATTTTACGATGAAACGGACATCACCTCCCTTATTTATATGACTTCACACAAGTCAAAAAAATCACCTAACAGCCCAAAAAACATCAATAATAATCATATTGATCCTCCCAAAACAGTCCACACACAACCTAATCACTCCACACATAAGACGACCACCGTAGTCCTGTCAAACGACCTAGAAATGTTACAACGAACGACCAGATCACAACCCTACATCTATATGGTGTTTATCCACACCCTTCCTCCTCCAAAACTCCACAAAATAGTAGTAAAACACGCAGCCCAACATCAACACAAAATAGTCCGCTACAAGTCAAATAACTCGAACTCACGGCTTTCGATCACCGTCCTGTGAGTTCTAACTATTAGGAAACACATTTATCAAACTTCCTTGATATTTAAACCATTATATACAGATATTAGACGTTTCTTAACTATGAATTAGCTTCCAAAACTCTAACTACAAAGAAAAAGAAGAGGTGGTATAATGACACTTACGTCATAGGGATCGTTTTGATGTTATTGCTTCTCGATTTCATGCCCGGGACGATATTCTTCTTTGAAACTCTAGTAGATAGCTTACGGTTATGTTTACGGGTATTCTCTGGTTGTTTTATTCTTAATAATGAAAGAAAGCCGACCTAATGTTTATATATATCAAGTTTGGAAAAGTCAAAGAGGTGCTAGCTTGGCACCCTAGGATTGGTCCATCTTCCGACGCTTATATCTTTTTATCCTGATGTTGTATGAACAAACTGTTAATAGCGTTGGAAACTACATTCCAAAACCTTATATTTGGTATATAATATGTCCCAATAATACCTCATATAATACATCAAATGTATTTCTTAAAAAGCTCTAGTGATCCACCTACTTGTCACTTATGATGTCTGCGCAGTCTCGCGACATTGCAAATATCTCTCTACTCCTATGTTTTATCGATGAAAGGTTTAATGCGTTAGAAACTAGACTAATAGATCTTCAGTTTGGCAGGTAGATCATCCCCTAATTCTAAGTTTATCGGGATAAAAGCACAGTTACATTTGACCTAATGTTAAGCACATTATGAGTGTAACTTGTGAAGACCTTTGCCAACTTTTGTTCCACCACTTGCTTGACTTAAACACATAGAACACAACTATCATACGGTAAAAATAAACTCATAGAATAACCTCCTTATCATGTAATGAACCATAGTCACCCTAAAATACATGTTATAACATTCCAAACTCGTCGACTTTCGACGAAACTTATTTTCTTCAATTGTTTTAGCTTCTAAGCTTTCCAACGCTCTTGGTACTCGTTATTCATGATCTTAAATATTTGTAACCTCCAACGTAACATGATTAACTTACTTTATATTCCATCAAATAGAATCTTATTTCCGAGCTTACATCAATTGACTTACGATATACTCTCACGTACGAAAACATGGGGTGTAACACTGAGGTTCTGGGATAAGTAGTGGAGTGTTCTTTAGAGTATGGAAGGTATTACATTGTTAGAAGGTTTTGGTTCTTTAGTGGAGTGGTGTGATGATGAGCTACGGGATGATTTTGCTATTTTGGGATGTTTTGCGGAGGTGTAGGATTTTGGATGTTAGGGAGGTTGACGTCTGGGACGCTGAGGGTGAATGATAGATTTGCCAAATTTCGAACTTGATCAAGTTCTTCTTGGAATTTCAACAAATTCTGTTCAAGGTTTGACATATTCTCGTTTGGAACCCGAATACCCTGGCCATCAGTGGCCTCTACCCGTTCAACCGTGTTTTCCTTCCTGATGTTGCCTGAATCTTCCATTTTCTTCTTGACTTTGTTCTTGCCTTTGGGAGGACTAGGAGGAGGAGAGGGTGAAGGGCCCCTGGATCTTGTGATATAGGATGATGATGCCAGAGTGCACAAACCAACCTTTGGGGAGGGGAATAATAATAAAAGAAAACAAAGTAAAAACAAAAGGTAACCAAGTCATTGAGGATTATGAAAAAGTATTGCAGTATTTAAACATATAGTGCGGGAATAGAAAGCGTGTCCTAATTTGGGAACCTCTTTGTTCCCGAGGCAGGCCTAGCGACAAATTAATTTGAAGAACGTAAAATAAAAAATGCCTCATTTCATTAATGTAAAAATAGACGAATCCAAAACGACACTAAGCAAGAAATAAAATCACTAATGGCCATTGGCCTTATTACATCGATAAAGCGAAAAAGAAATTCCTATCTACTTGGTCCCAGAAGTACCTTCCCCAGACTCGACATCCTTGATACCCTCGAACAGATTCCCCAGCTCGTGGAGTCCTAGCAGTAGGTATGCTCTGGCTAGTTGTCCACCTTCGTTCCCTTCAGCCTTTTGACAGTCTTCAACCCTCTTGAGGAATTTACCCTCCAGCTCGACTATGCCTCGTTCCAAGTATCCCTGCTTTCTATTGGCACTGACAGCCATGTCTTTCCACTCTTCAATCAACTTTTTGTTGGACTCGTGTATCTCGCGGTGCTCATCCTCACATTCGCGGATCCTCTTGTGCAGCTGATTATACTTGACATGAGCCTCGGCCTTTTCATCTATGATTCGGTGACCTCAGATGAACCCTGGCTTGCTTAGACCATCCCAATTGTTTTCTAACTAACCGGAATAGAAAGGCGTACAACCTGCGTGATATCTGTCTGGCTCAATTGTGTCTTTCTCCATTATGATCTTACAATGACACATGTGTTGGGTGTGGCACTTGTGAGAACTATCATCATTCTGAAAGTCATCCCGAAAATGACTCATCTTATCAACCCTTGGTATGACTTGCTTCCTACCCGCTTGTCTCATAACCAGGGACGTAAGGATATGTTCCTCTCATACCAATCAGTATCAAGAATGGTGCATCTCTGGATCGGACGATGAATTCTTCTGTTGGAAACCACTCGAACATCCATTGGACTTGTTCCTTAGTCAGATTATCGAAAAACTCAACCCACTCTTTGGCATTCTCAGGCTGAGCAAACATTTCAGGGATGTAAGTCATTCACTTTGGATGGTGGAAAGCGATGTGGTCGTCCCATGCCCTTCGCTGAAACTCTTTTCGGTATTGGATCTTTTGGAGATGTTCTAAGAGCTAGAGCTGCACTAATAAGTTGCAGCCCTCGAAGTGTTTCACTCCTCTTTGGCATTGTTCTAAGGCTCGATACATATCTCAAATGATCATGTGAACGCTGCTGAAAGTCTGCCCACCAATTCCCTCCATTAGAGTCTTGGTTACCATAGTCAACCTAGTGTGTATTCTTTCTTTCTTTGTCGGAAATACAATCAGACCCAGGAAGCAAACAATAAAGACGAACACCCTACGGTGAATGTGACCCAAAGATGTGATGGCGAACTCATCGTGGAAAGCACAGTATGATTTGCTTTGGCCGTACCTTTCATACAAGTAATCGAAAGGGATGTATGATTCTTTCAGACACCCTAACTCTGTGTTCTTCTTTAAACCCATCATTTCTAATAAACCCTTGCTCGTGCGGTTCTCAGGCATTAGAAACCCGGGGTTTCCCAAACTAGCCCGGCCAATCCTCCTATTTCTTCTAATAACGGTGTAATTTCGATGTCCCCACAACAGAAGACATCTCTTTCACAATCCCAAACTAGGGTGGCAGCCTCTATTATCCTGTTGTTAGGCTGGATGTCCAGGAGGGACGGCACATTACCTAGATATTTCTTGACGAGTGTTTTGTCACTAGAATGCAGATCTTCCCACCAATTCAGAAGCTTTGGGTGGATGTTGGTGACCATGCCTCGTAGTTCTGCAAGGCAAACAGGATAAGACCCTGACCCCTTCCAGACTCGACTATTTAACATCAACGATTATCATGTAAGCATTTAGTTCTCCAAATAAATGCACAGAACGTGATGATGTCCGTTGGGATTTATGAAAACCCGGTGGACTTTGAACAAGGCTATCTTAAAGGCTATTGTGCAGACAACACATTAGCCTGGATAGGTTTGACCATGATGCATGCAACAGTATAACGGAGTAAGGTTTCTATGGGGTTTTAGACTGGTACCCTTGAGAGGACAACTCAAGGGGGAAAGTCACGGAACCATCTACTGCACTGTTGATCGACTAGTTTTACCGCAAATAAGCCTTTCCGAATTTAGGGGTGATAATATAGGAAGGGCGCAACCACTCATCACGCGTTGCTATAGGATTTTGTTTTGGCACGAGTGGAGTATGATGTTGAATCATGATTATGCAATAAACAGTAAACATGTAGTCACATATTTGCACGTTATGAAAGTAGTAAATACAGTAGTTTATAATTTAAAAGTGGTTACAGAGGAAGGAAACAAGAAAAACATGTCAGTTTGCTTTTGAAGAAAATAATTCTTAAACAAATAAACAAGTGATTGCACATAAGGGGAATGGAAAGAGGTACAAAATCACAAAGCAATTTGAAAATGGTAAAAGCCTGAAAATCCCTAGTAGAGTCGCCATGCTGTCGCGCCCCCTTTTTTCCAAACTCCTTTCGAGGCCGGTCAAGGGTTTTTGACATTGGTTGGGACAACTCGTTTTCCTTTTGGGAAAGGGGTTTGAAAGTTTTCAAGAAACGCCACCTAACGAGTTAAGGTGCATTAGGGCACTTATTGGGGGGGTACATTTACAAACAAGTTTGATAACCAAAGATAGGGTAAGGGCTTGAAATTATCCCAAGGGGAAGGTGTTAGGCACCCCTCAGAATCCACAACTGTGGTTCCCGGCCAAACAACTTTGTGAATTTGTACAGTTAGCAAGTAAGAAATTAATGTTTAAAATCGTAGAGGGCTTTGGAAGGATTCGTAGTCTAAGCACACATGTGTTACTAAGTTTGAAAATGTTTAAAAGCTAAGTAAATTTAGAAAAGATTATATTATAAACATGCACAGGGGATATCCTAGGCTTGCTTGTAATATGGATCACATCAATGCAGTTCCCGGTATGTCACTCCTCGAAGAGGGGCTACACGTGGTATTAGCGCACCGGTCATAATATGCATATCTACCCTTTCCCATCCTGTAAAGGTAATTAGAGCCAGTGTTGGTCAACGACCTCTATTGCATGTTGTTACCCGTCCCTTCCTAATAGCCCTTGGAGGAGTTTAGGAATTTTATCCTAGGAGGGAGGTTTTAGGCAGACCCTTAGGTTTAAAGGAAAAATACTAAGCGACACATAAGAACATATAGGACTGCAATTAAGGGGATAAATATATAAACAGAAAAAGGCTCAGGTACCTCCACCGATAATGAACATAAGCAGCATGACTCAAACACATTTAAGGTCTTAGCTTTTAATTCAGATCCTAAAGTATGGTATCTAAGTGATTATCACAAAGAGGCAGATTTGTTTCATAACTCAAAGAGGAAGTCTTAATCAGTTTTGCCTACTGATTTTTAAATCTGCTGACAGTTAGACAGTGTACATAGAAAAGGCTTATTTCCAGTTTAATAATTTTAACTACCTAAGGCTTGACTAGGCGTGGGAATTAGGTTCAGTAGTTACCGGATTTATTTGAGAAGCTGTTACGAGTTGTTTTGCCTAGATATGTTGTACTTAGGAAAATGCAAAACTACTACCAGTCATGAAAACATGGGGAGACTGTTTGTTAGGCCTTTTTCATGCATCAGTAGTTAAACTAGGTGTTGAATGTGATCCTAAAACATGATGTCTAATATAAACATATAGAGATACAAAATGAGTTGTATGCAGAATTCCTAGGCATGATTTTCTAAATGGATAAAGTTACAGTATTTGAACATGCTTTCAGAATATGCAGCAAGCATGAGAGTGACCTGTTTATTAGCGTATTGTTATCCTAGGCAGGATTTCTAAGTGTACCACAATATTACAACAATATTAGACCTGGTTTACATGAATAGCAGGTTTATATTAACGTTTAATCCTAGAGCATGATTTTCTAAGTGATTAGCGATGATACCAAATGAGAGGCTAAAGCAATAAACATGGACCTAAGGAGCAGGATGTCTAAAGCATGATATGCTTGCATACATCAATCCTAAGCATGAATTCTAGTACACAGATAGGGGATGTAAACCTAGGAGCATGGTATCTACCCTTTAATAAACTACAACATGCATATTGCCCTTCCCTTTTTACTATCCAGCTCCAGAGTTGTTTACAAATAATTATTACAGACCATTGGCATAAATTACATAATTGAAATAAGAAAATAAGAAGTTATACTATAGGGAGCCTACTGATAGGCCCAGAATCTCCAGAATGCCTCATTGACATTGGTTCACAACCTTTCACATGATCTAGGTGTGTCAAAGTTCCCTAAGGATCTCAAGGGATCCCATGCAGTGCTAACACCTAGATTCATAACCAGAATTGAGTAAGTGCAGTATGGAAGAGCCAGCCTTAATGTGTCAGAGTTCTGAGGGAGCTCATAAGGGTCCTTAAGCAGTCACACATTAAGAAAGCAGAACCTAGACTTCTAAGAGTATGTGAGAGTGCTTGACATAGTTTTGAAAGAGTTGAGTTGAGAAAAACAGTTTGCAAATGATCCATCTAGAATCAGTTCTTGAAATAAAATAAGAGAAGAGTTTAACTCTTATTGAAAACAGTTTTGAAAGAAGGTGAGCAGGACAATCTCAGAACCAGAATAGCACACATAGTTCAGGGAAGCAAACACAAACAGGGGAAAGGGAATTGGGGACAAGTAGTTAACATGTAAGAGCATATTTTCACACAGGTAGACATCAGAGAAAGTATTATAGGATTTAGACAGTCAAAGCACATTTTATCACAAAGTGTTCATGCTAGGAACTTAACAACATTAGATTGAGGGGTGCTAGGATTACATGGGCACATGCGTATTGTGTATTGGGTTCAGCGGTAAGGCATAATTGTAGTAAACAAATAAGAAAAGCAGTAGACATGCTGAAATAGGGAAGGGATAATCACATCAATGAACTAGTGGATAGGCATGCTAATTGCAAGCTAAACAGTAGAACCATAAGTAGAAGCATAAGAGAAATAAAAAGAAGTCCAATACGAATAGAAACATGTTGTTTTGAATGTTGTAAATCAAATAGAAACATACCAGTCAAAATGGGAGAATGAGTTCAGAGAAGTAGAGCAATAGTGTGCAGGGTAATAGAGCAGCAATGTATAGAGCAATAGAACAGTAGAGCAGTAGTGCAAATAGAATAGTAGAATTACTCAGTCTTGGCTTTCAGCCGACTGAGTAGCAAGTAGTCAATAAGAGAAGCAAGAGTGTGTGTAGGAGAGTAAGAGAGAACAATGAGTATGTTTTTTTTGTCTGTGTGTGTTAAATAAAGAGTATTTATAGCTTTTGAAAACGAGTAGAGAATAAGGTAACAAGTACTGAATTAACATAATTATAGAAACAATACAAATTGGAATCAATGACAGGACCGGACTCCCTTTAATTAGAGAGTTCCAGTTCAAACGTGTACAAGTTATATTAAATAAGGAAAGAATCACTTAGACTGATTTTATTCTAATAGGAGTAGTAAAGCACGTAACATGTAATAAAGGCCAAATGCATAATATTTCAAGTAAGGAAAATATATACTGAATATTTGAAAGTATGTTTATGCGCATACATAAATTAATTCTAAGAATTAGTCAAAGAATCACGGATGGGACTAAAATCACAAGGAATCAGTTCTAATTAAGGAAAGCATTTCACAAATAAGGGAGTAATTCAAAATCAGTGAAAAGCTTCTAAGGAAAACATATACAAAATCATAAATTTGGTAAACTATGAATAATCAGGCTTATTAAACACACATAGGCACGAAAATCAGAGAACCCTAAGCAAGAAAATCACTGAAACAGTAGGAAATTAAAACCCTAACAACAAATTAAAGTGAGAATCACAAAGAATACATGGATAGTTTCACAAGAAACGAGCACACATAAACACATAATCAAAGACGGACTAGAAAATTAGGGCTTTTTAGCATAATAACTCAGACAACAAGAAAATATAAGACAATCGCTCAAAACTCAGTAGAAATCACTAAGAATTAGAAGCAAAACCCTTTTTTAAAAGGGGGTCAAGAAACCCTAACTTCAGAGTGAGGAAATTGTTTGGAAAACAAAGATTTTTTCGAGGAAAACATATGAAAATATTAAAAGAGGCTTAGATCTGTCACATATCAAAAATATCGAACGATTTAAAGCTAGGGTTTTCAAAGAAAACCCAAAAAGGAGAAGAGGCTTAGATATTACCGACGTTTTGGCCGGAAAATGCAAGGACCTTACTCGAACGGCCATAGGAGGCCGGAAAACATAGCATGAGACCAGAGATGGTTGTGTATTGCCTCAGGGTTGCTTGAAATCCTCCATCGGTGACATAGACATGAAAGACGGGGCCATAGGGTCGAGGAGAGGTGAGAACCCCATAGTTTCCGGCAAGGGAGGTGGCCGGAGAAGGAGAGACAGAGCTCAAAGGGTGGGAAGGTTCTAGAGAGAGACGGTTGAGAGAATGAAACGGGGGGGAATGAGAAGGGGGTATTCTTAGGGGGATTAATTATGGTAGGTTCTAATCTGGGCCGTTGATTTGAATTAATCAACGGCTCAGATTAAAAGGGGGTTGGGCTGGGTATAATTTGAGGATTGGGCTGGGTATTAATTGGGTTAAGGGGTTCAGTTTTAATTGGATTAAAATCGAAATTAAAGTGGCTAAATGTTAAATACCAATAAAAATGGCTAAATAATTAATAAAAATGGCCAATAATTATATAAAATGAAATTAAGGCTAAATAGATGAAACTAAAGTGATTAATTAGTATTAAAAATATAAAATGACTGATTATCGAGTTAAAATAGCACAAAATATATAATTAGGCTATAATTGCAAAGTCATTGCAATTATAGCCAAATAATGCTAATTAGGCTAATTTGTGAAATAATTTGGCCTTAATAGGACCTAAAAATGATATATTAAACCAAGACATATTTTGAAACCATTTGTAATTCAATTTATGATTAATTATTGGAGATAAAATACTAGATAAATTAGAATAAATTAATAAAAATGTGGGAAAATTATAGAAAAATGCCAATCATTATACAATTAATTTTGAAGGCATATATGCATGTTTAAAAATAATTTGAGGAAATATTGTGTATCAACAGGGCATTCAAATAATCCCAACTCACGTCAACAGTTGCTTTGTCCTCAAGAGCTTCGTAATCTTTCTCCCATTGTTCAATATCGGCTCTCAGCTCATCTCTCTCAACCACGGCATCATCGTAAGAATCCTGCAAAGGGGCAAGGGATCTTTCCAGAAATTGAATCTTGTTTCAAGATTCACGGAGGTCTTCCTGAGTGTGAGTAAGTGATTGCACAAGTTCACCGACATAAACCTCATTCTTGTCTAACAGAGCCTTCAAGCTTCTTATCTCTTCAGTAGCATGGGAAAGATGCTCCGCAAAGGAAGAATCTAGGATGTTTTTATCCTTGCCTGCTTGACTTGATGAAGCCTTCTCGATGGCCAATTCCGCTGCAATTACTCTGATCTACTGCTCCAAGGTACACTTCTCCTCCTCTACTGCCTCTATATCAAGTTGAAGACTCTCGAACTGCTCCTTCCAGTTATCATCCTCGGTATGATAGTCATTTGCTAATTGCTCCATATGAACGATACTTTTCATTAATTTCGTACCAATAAGATTGATCTGCATAAAGAGAGAAGTTAGATACGGTAAAGGATATAAGAAGGGGGGGATGATATAAAGTTTACCTTCAAAGACGAGTGTACAATCTCGTTCATCCAAGTTAAGGAGCTATGACTTTCCAACTTAGACTTCTCAATAGGGCCTATCAAGGGCTTCAACTAGACATCCGCTCTACCTGATTTCTTTAAGAGGCTGCCTCCCGCAGGAACCTCTATCATTATTTGCTTCATCAGCCCACTAATAGAATATTCTACTTCGACAATAGAAGGCACGGAAGTAGGGGTAGATGAAGGAGCCACGGATGGAATAGGCGGGGGAGCATAAACAGTAACAGGAGCAGTAAATGAAAGTTCCACAGGAGCAGACGGAGGAAAAATAGCAAGAGGTGCCTCCTCGGAAACTGTCACGCCCTAACCCTGGGGGACGCGACCAGCGCTTAACCGAGTGAACCCGGTCAAGCAAGCCTATTTAGCCTTACCTACCCGTCTCATTTACGCCCCGTGATTATGTTATAACACCATTATCGAGTTAGTAGGAAATAAATCAAAGCGTACGTTCATAATACTAATCCATTCTTTCTTATACACAAATATCCAAAAATTAGGCATCCCAAAACATACATACTAATTACAATCTTTGTGAGATGGGATTGCAGTTACACATTAACCCAACAACTACCCAACAACGTACATGACCCACATGAGTGTCTACATAGCCTCTAAGATAACGAAGATGAACATAGTTCTACCGGCGACAAGGCCCCGGCAATACCTCAAAATAGAACAACATATACAAAAAGAGAGCAACACATTTTATATACGGCCCCGAGAGGAAATGAGGCTCACCAGAACTGCTATAAGGAGGAGGAGAAGGCATCACTACTGACGATCAGCGCTACCAGCTACAGAGCCACCTACATCCATAAGAAGATGTAGCGCCCCCGGCAAAAGAGGCGTTAGTACCATTGAATAGTACTAGTATGTATGAACAAACTCTACTCTAGATAGAATAAACAGCAAACATGTAGTAATGCAATCAGATACATCAGATAACAATTCATAGAAATAGGGGGGAACACAACCCAGAGTCACCATGATTTCTTATTCCTTCATTCCATCTTTTGGATAGTAGTCCTTTAAAGCCAAGTGCCACAATTTTATAATACCACCGTGTCGTTTTCACACGGAGTCCGGTCTCGGCCCGACTGGCTAAGCCATCCCAAGTGAGACATCATCAGCATCATAATTCATATTACCACCGTGTCATTTTTACACGGAGTCTGATCTCGGCCTGATCGGCTAAGCACTCTGACATGAAACAGTGAGATATTACCAATATCATATTTTCGATGCAATACCACCATGTGTACAGCATGGAGTCCGATCTCGGCCCGATCCGTTAAGCCATCTCACTTTGGGACATAACCATATCAATTTAATTATCCGGTTCACATTTCTTTTCCATCATTTATTATACATTTATACAATTCTTGGCACTTGGACATATCTAACCATTTGTGTTACATTCCTCTCTTTAACCGTTTCATATACTCCTCCTTCATATCAACCCGAATCAACGTATAAGGCTTCATACACATAATAAAGAAAAGAGCACGATAATCATAATTTACATTTTCAAGTAGCATAGTGGCATGGTAGTAACCTAGAACAATATGGAAACAAGAGCTTCCTAACTTAACACATTGAAACCATCAATTCTTCAGAGAATCAAACAGGGGACTAATACCCGGTATTTGAACACCAATAAGTTCATCCTATGAAGATTAGAGTTATCCATACATACCTTAATTGGGGTTTTCCTTAATTTCTACCAAAAATGTTGGAACCTTTAGCACCTTCAATCTATTTCAAAATGTAGCACAATTGAAATCAAAATTAGGAATAATAATTATAGCCCTAGCTCACTTGAGCATTATATCAAACATTATGTGTTCATTAAGGTTGCATGGTTCCTTTTTCAGTGAAAGATTACTCCAACCCATTTCCCCTATATGATTTAGGATCACATGATTTCATGCATGCAAGGTCCCTATCCTGACTCCCCAAGAACTATCCATCCATAGCCCATTTTAACTACATCAATGGAATTTAGAGTAGGTGTACAAGAAACTTACCTCTTTGAGTGAGTAAAAATTGAACCCTATGTGATTATTCCCAAGCCCTTGGTGATGATCGTGGATGAATTTTGATGATAAGGGAAGCTTCTCTCACACTAGGACTTCTCTTTATCACTTTATAAAGTCAGAAAATGTTTTAAAATGGGTGGGGAAGTGTCTTATATTGATCTGGGGTCGGGTTTAAAAGTTAGAAAATAGGGTGCCCCGACTCAAAAATGTGGTCGCATATGCGACCACGGAACGAAAATGCGGCCCGCAAACCTGCCGCAAAAGCGGCATCAACTGGGCGAACCAATTGTCTGGTTATGCGGTCATTATGCAGCCCGCATAACTGTTATGTGATTGCATAATGCACCGCATAACAATTATGCGGTCGCATTTTGTACCGCATAATTGCCCTCAAATTGGCCAGTCACCTGCCCTGCTATGCGGCCATTATGCGATCTGCAAAGCTGGTTTGCGATCGCATAGTGGACCGCAGATCTGCATCCTTTTGCGAACGTTTTCCTCTAAGTCCACAGGGTATTTTTCTACAACTATAACATCATAGGGATCTAACTAGGCATCATTTCTGTTAAGGATTTTTCATGGGTCTTTACAGAAACCGTGCCAAAGCCTTGGTGGAACAGTTGTTCAATTTGATTAATTAGCAAGGGAGGTAGTTACGTCTTCAAGAGCGGAATGCTCTTACTCAGGCATGGAAGGTGGATCAGTAACTGGAACAAAACCATCGTCAGACACGACCTTTCTTCTTCGTGACCTCCAAATCAACAAACCTTCCTCCTGTTCTTCCTCATCCTCCAAGGTCTGAGACCCACTTGCTTTCCTTTTTAACGAAGAGGAGTTAACAATGATTTCTTGGGCCTTGGCCAAAGAAAGTTTCGAAGCAGACACAACAGCAACAGAGATCCGACGAGCAGGAAACTCTAACAAATGAAATGGATTAGATAAGCTTAAAAAGAGAAAGAGAGGAAATATATATATATATATATATATATATATATATATATATATAAACTTACCATGGGTTTTTACTTTCCAACCAAACCTCGACGAGAGGTACTTCCAAGAACGTTCTTCCATAGGAGCGATCAACATCAATTTTTCTACCCAATCACAGAAATCGGAGACTTCCTCGACGGTTCCCATGGTTGCTACAAAAAGAAAAAGAAGAAAAAACAGTCACGGTGCTGCATATCTATCAAAAATAAAGAAGGAAAGTGAGCAAAATTGTACTCACGTGCAAAGTTCCACTTCTCAAGGAAAGGGACATTTTCTTCACCTACCAAACCTTTAGTAGGGACAGCAACATACCAGACATACCATCCTCTATCCTTATCATCATCAGGTATAACCAAAACTCTTTTACTCCTAGCCGCGAGAGTAAAAATTCCTTGGCGGAATAGCATCAGAGACTAGAGATGAATAAGATCATGGAAAGTAAAAGGAACTGAAGCTAAGTTGGCCAAATATCTAAGGCATGCAACTGCCCTCTAGATAAGAGGACCGATCTGTCCCAAGCAAACATTGAAGAATCGGCAGAATTTTATGATGACAAGGTTGATGGGACGCTTATATCCTAAAGCAAATGGATAAGTATACATAAAAGAATACCCAGTTCTGTAAGAGGTTATTCTCTTATTCTCATTAGGGTCTAGGACTGGAAAGTCAGATTTCCAACAGTAATCTCTACGCACGAGTGACACTAAACCCTCAGTGATTTGGGTAGGATAAAGATCAGCACGATCGTGTGATGTCATGGAAGAAAGTTGTTCACTAATGGCCTCACTATCCTTTACAAAAGAAAACTCGGCAGGAACAATCTCATCAACTTTTGGCTCACGAAGTGGTTTGTTAGGTTCCCTACTCTTAGAAGAAGATCTAGAAGCCCTAGCCCTCGAAGAACAAGAAGAAATATTAGCCCTAGAAGATGGCGGAGGAGCAATGTTACGAGAAGAAGAAGAACCCCTGGTAGGTGTAGAACTTAAACTTCTTTGCCTACCACCCCTCCTATTTCAGATTGGAGCAGAAGAAGGAGATAGTTCGTCTACTATGATAACTTTCTTGGGTTGCTGGATTGAGGAAGACATATTTACGAGAAAGAAGAATTTACAAACAGTGAGGGAAAGTTAGAAGTTTTTTCGTGAAAGCAAAGGCAGGAAAATGGCTATTTATACTCAGAGGCAACTGTCAAAAAAATAAAAAAAACACTGATGTGAAAGTCATAATTAAAATTGTCACTTTGTGACTGATGCAGCCGCAAAAAGCCTTAAAAGGCGCTGATTAATTGCAGAATCAATCTGAGAATGCAGCGTGTCACGAGTATTAAATGAAAGTGACAAGCGACGTATACATTCAGATACGGATGTGATGGTACGAGTAAAGCGGCGGCAAAATATTCCCGCCATAAATGAGTATCCACTTACCAAATATTTAATTGATAAATAAATGATAAGTGGGGGGACTATATGTATTGGTAAAAAAATAGACGTCATACGTGTAATATTTCTGATGACAAGGCAATCTATGTGGAGCAATAGAAACATGACAGTTGAGTCATAAATTTACAAAGAGGTACAAAACAAAGAGGAACGGAACAGCATACCCACAAGAAAATTAGATGTGTGAGCCTCAGTCTATGAGCTTCAATCAATAAGTTACGATTACCTATTTTAACGTTACATTAATGATATTATTAGTCATTAATGCTCAATCATTAAGAAGAGTAGGCGTTATATTAAGAAATTCCCTATAAAAGGGAGTAAAATCTCACTTGTATAGACACGTTCGAACCATTACTGAAATATACTTACTTTTACGCGTTCTTATTGCTTTCTTATTACAAGTCTAATTATTATTATTAGTTAATTTTCTTAGTTATTCAAAGCCCGAATACTTCTTAAAATAGCTTTCGCAAAAAATCTAATCCTTTGGTTAAACACTTACTCCTATCATAGAACCACTGTATTAGGCAGATTCTTGGCTCAGGAGAAGAAATTCACATCAAGTACGTGCAAAATGTTGGAACACCATTATTCTAACAAAGTTAACATTTTTCTCTATCCATTTTATGTGACACAATTTTCAAAAGTCTAACATACAATTTTGGCACCAAGTTAACTTTCCCTTATAAGGTTCTACTATATTAATTATAGAAACTATATCCTAAGCTAGCTAGCTAATATGACGGGAGAAATTAAAAAATAGTTAGATTTATAAGTGGTCAATTAAAAATAGCCACAACTTTAAAAGTTATAAATTTAGTCTCTTTTCATATAAAGATAAATCTGAACGAAAACATTGTTCATAATCCGGAAAATACTCCAGCATAATATACTGGAATATACTGGACTTCCAGCATAATATACTGGAGTTCTAGTATAATATTCCGGTCTAGCATGATATGGTGGAAGTTTATACACAAGTGTTTCAATCTCCATTATATTATGTTGGAACTTTCCCTGTGTTGGAGTTCGAGCATAATATGCTGGAAGTTCATACACAGGTGCAGCGATCTCCAATATATTATGCTGAAACTTTTCGTATTGCAGCAAAATAGTGTCTATTTTTCAGTAACTTTGCAAATGCTAGCTATTTTTTAATGACCAGCCCAAAAACTGGCTAGCCCTTTCTATTTTTACTAATATGACACCTTGAGTGTAATAACCCAACCCGTTAGTGATATTATCCGCTCTTGGTATACGCTCTGATTGATTTAAAATGTGTCATTAGGATCTAAGGCTTGTTAACTTATATACCCAATACCCCTTTTGTGTTTTACCGATGTGGGACTCTATATAAAGTCTAGGGTGTTACAGACACCCCCCTCTTATGATACTGAGGTGCGCCCCGCCTAATCAGGATTTGCCTAAACTCAGTTGAACTCTGACCCACTATCGGCATGACTACTACCCCCTCTTATGGTACTGAGGTTTGTCCCGCCTAATATGGATATGCCTAAACTTGGTTGAACTTTGACTCACCATCGAGATGGCTGATATAAAAGTGGTTGTGATACCATCTGTAATATCCCAGCCTGCTAGTGAATATTCGCTCTTGGCCTAGGCCCGCACGGGTTTAAAACGGGTCACTAGGGTCTAGGCCTCATTTGTATTTTTTTAAGATTAAGACGCCTGAATATCAAGATGTGTATTAAGATTAAGACATCTGAATCTAAATACACATTTGAATATATTAAGATCTGAATAGAAATAATTAAGACTGTTTAATTTTTAACATCTGAATGTATAAAATTTATTTCTATTTGAAAATTAATAAACATAAATTCAAATGAAATACTAACTAATCTAATATTCTATCAATAAAATATATAGTTTTTTAAAATATGATAGGTGTTGGTGGTGATGGCTAACGGGTGAATGCCGACTAGAGGCGGTGGTTGGTGGTAGTTTTGGTTGATGATGGTGGTTCATACTAGTAGCTAGTAGTGATTTGTAATGACCTGGCCGGTCGTTTTGGAGAGTTAGCGCCATGATCCCCTGATAATTGTTCCTCCCGTGTCTTATTAGGTTAATGGAATGATTCGGAGCGTTGAGTGATGAAAATTGGAGTGTTTTTGGACATATAGTCCTTTAAGGTGAGCTTTAACCTTAGAAATTGGGCCGGAGCGGGTGCTATGTTAAGACGGATCCAGAATGGAAATCTGTTGACTCTGTTAGCTTTGTTGAGTGATTACGGGGTTGGGAGCGTGTTCGGAATGTGTTTTTGAAGCCAGACATAGATTTAGGCTTGAATTGGCGAAAGTTAGAATTTCGGCGATTTCGGCCGATAGGTGAGATTTTGATATCGGACTCGGAATGGAATTCCAAAAGCAACAGCAGGTCCGGAATGTCATTTATGACCTTTGTGCAAAATTTGAGGTCATTCAGGCGAGTTTAGACGTGGTTCGGCGTCGGAGGTGAATTCTTGAAAATTCCTAAGTTCTTAGGCTTGAATCTATGCTTATTTGATGATTTTGATGTTATGGAGCGTGTTTTTAAGGCTCGACCTAGTTCGAATAAGGTATTTGGACTAGTTGGTAGTTTTGGTTGAGGTCCCGGGGGCCTTGGGTGTGTTTCGGGTGTTCAAACGGATACTTCAAGGCCAAAAGCCTTAGCTGTTATTGCTGGTTTTTCTACAGCAGTCAAGTATTCACTGCGATCACATAATGGAGTTGCGATCGCATAGTGTTGCAGGGTTGGAGGAAAAATCTGGAGGTTACTCTCCGCGATCGCATAATGCTAATGCCAGAAGGTCCGCGATCGCAGCCACATGTACGCGATCGCACTGAAGGTTTTGAGGCGCGTGGAATTTTACTCTCCGCGATCGCGACTGAGACTCCGCGATCGCATAGAATAAAACACCTGGGCAGATTATTAAACCCCATTTCGAAGCTTAAACCTTATTTCACCATTTTT
>ML270931.1:0-41316 GCA_005239495.1 Nicotiana undulata | reverse complement strand
CCTCGCACCTGCGCCATCCTTTTCGCGCCTGCGATATCCGCATCTGCGGCCCAAGCATCGCAGGTGCGATCGCACCAGCAACAGCAGCTTCAGTTGCAGTTCAAGTTCCAAATCCTCTGTTTAACGCCCGAAATCAAACCCGAGCCCCTCGAGACCCCAACCAAACATACCAACATATCAAACATGGTTATTCAAACTTTGTCGAGCCATTAAAACACCAAAAACAACATCAAAACCATAAGTTCTCATCCAATTCAAGCCTATGATTTCCAAAAACTTCTGAAACACGCATTTGAGAAAAAAACCCAACCAAACCATCTCCGAATGACCTGAAATTTTGCGGGCAAGTCCAAAATGACCTAACGAAGCTACAGAAACTCTCGGAATCCCATTCCGACCCTCGGATAAAAATCTCGCCTATCAGCCGGAATTCGCCAAAATACTAACTTCGCCAATTCAAGCCTAATTCTACACCGGGCATCCTAAAAATATTCTGAACACACTCCTAAGTCCCAAATCACCTAACGAAGCTATCCGAACCATAAAATCCGCATTCCGAGGTCGTTTACCAATAAGTCAACTCCGGGTTGACTTTTCCAACTCTAAAGCTCTTGTTAGAGACTAAGTGTCTCAATCCACTCTATTTTCACTCCGAACCCGAACCAACCAACCCCAACACTTCATGAACAGTCTAACCGAGCTACTACAAGACAGAAATAAGGGAATAGATGCGTATACTGCGTAACGACGGACCGGGTCGTTACACCTAGGCTTTAATTTGAGGATTTGAAGGTCGAGTTGTGATCGAATTTGAGTAATTTTGGTACGGTTGGACTCATGGTTGAATGGGTATTCAGATTTATAATTTTTTTAGATTCCGAGACGTGGACCTTGGGTTGACTTTTTTTACTTTTGTTTAAGAATTTAGCTTTATCATATGGAATTGATTCCTTAGCTTTTGTTGATTGGTATCGAGTTGTTTGTGACTAGATTCGAGGCGTTTGGAGGCCGATTCGCGAGGCAAGGGCTTATCTGAGTAAAGATTTGCACGGTTTGAGGTAAGTAACACATCTATACTTGGTTCTGAGGGTATGAATTCCTGAATTTCGTGTCATGTAATCGGTGTTGAGGTGATGCACATGCTAGGTGACATACGTGTGGGCGTACACTATAGTAATTATGACTTAGTCGATTTCGTAGGACTGTGTAGTCACCTTATCCAAATATTAGTACTGTAATCTATGTGTTAGAGCACTTGAGTTGTGATTTGTGTTAGAAATCATGTTTAGACTATATATTAGTACGGTTGGGCCCACACCGATCGTTCTTTGATGTTGAGTTATTTGTTTAATTTGCAATTATGTACTCAGTCGCGTTCATTATTGCATATCATACTTCAGTCTCTTCTATCATTTATTGTCACATCATGTATCATTGATTAGAGCTGCTTGGCATGAGTGTCATGATCCCGAGAGACTGATCAGTGAGTGAGACCGAGGGACTGTTTGTGAGTGATATTGTTGGGATCGGGTTGCACGTGCAATAGGTACTATCGACTTATGATAGGATCGGGCTTCACGCCGCAGCAGGTATTATCGATTCATGACGGGATCGGGTTGCGCGCCGCAGTAGGTTTTATTAACGCTTGGGCAGAATCCGCCCCTCGGGAGCCTGCCGTACTAGCAGCAAGCGTAGGATATTTGATTCATGATAGGATCGGGCTGCACGCTGCACCGGGTACCCTACAGTGCTGAGTTATTGAGTGTGATGAGTGATAATTGAGACAATCAGGTTGAGAACTCTAAGAGTTTTAGTACGTGTGGATTTCATTGTGTTGCATCACATACAATATGCATATTGGCATGTTGATATAGAGATTTCATATTCCTCATATTAGTCAGACTTGGCATAATTTATCCGTATTGAGCTTAAATTGTTAAACCTGGAAGCATGTCTACATTTCCTGTATTCTCCGTATTGACCTTGACTCTCCTCCTTTATCTTTTAGTTTTGTTTATACTGTTCAACCCCCCTAGACAGTATTTCAGTTTTCAGACCGTGTTATTGTATATATGCTTATGTACTTAGTGACACTCGGATATTGGGAAGTCCTGTATTGAATTGCGGTGTTTTATTCGGTATTTATGAGATTTTCTTTCGAACGAATATTACTTTGTTTTCCAAATTAAAATGTGTGAATTTATTGTGAATATGAGCTTGCCTAGTATTGCGGTAGGTGCCATCAGGACATGTGAGTTTTGGATCGCAGACAGTACATTAAGGGATATTATGACAACGGCATGCTATAGCTAAATTCTTGTATGAAGAATAAATACAGCTTTATGAAATAAAGCAATTAGTTGTTTCCCTCATTTTCCAACTTTATATGTCACTTTCTTAAATGTTCCAAAAACTTGACAACTTTTATTATTGCATTAAAGTTTTGTCATGCTTTTACAATTCATACAATTCAAACATCAAAACATTTTTTCTTTTTTTACAGCTTTTGAAGGAACAAACGTCTTAATCTACGCTCTAACGTATTTTTTCTACAACCGTTTTCGTCTTGTTTTAAGACGTTCAAAAGAGTCGATCATATAAAATGAAATAGAGGGAATTAACATCGCACTGGGCTCGTTCAGCCTTGCCTATACCTGATTCCACACTATGCTAACTCTCAACTTCAAATTTATGTATTGATTAATTTATTTGTTTATTTGATACTTTACACTAAATTTTGCCATCAAAATTAAGGTAGCATATATTTACTAATAATTTATCTTCTTTTGTGAGAAATTCTTACACCTGGGAAGCTTCGTTAAAGAGACGCCATCAGGAAGATTCGATGCCAGCCTTTCAAAATAGGCTTGCTTTATTCCCTCGTTTCCTAAAAAAACATCGAAGTACTGCTTCAACTTTAGAACATTGAACGGAGGTTTGATTTTACTTTATATGTTGTATATTTCTTTCACTCTTCTATGCCTAGCCTTTTAAATATTAGTTATGAGTATTCACTCTAATGTGGCATGACTTGTTAGAAATCTGTATTTGTAAGACAATTCTGGAGAAAATAAATAATATAAACAGAAATGTAAACGTAATGAAAAAAACCAATTCGAGCCCACAATTCACAGTGTTTCCTTAAGGAATTTAATCCCCTCCTAGTACCCAAGGTTATGGATTATTTCCTCCCAGGATAGAACGAATTACACACTGGTGTAGTGGTACTTCAAACCCCAGTGTTTCAGCGAACTCAAAGTTCGGTAGCAAATCACACTTACTTGCTTTCTTTGAAGATGAAAGTATGCAGAAAGAAGGAGGAGAACTCAGAAATTAGTATGTAAAATCTGAGAGAATGGACTTGTATTTATAGCCAAAGTTGGGCTGAAATCTGAAGAGGTGCAACTCTTCATAATGGCTGTTTTTGCAAAAACGCCCATAAAGTAAATGCCATGACATAATTGGCTATTTACTCAATAATAAAGAGGGAAAATTGAAGGGTAGTTAATTTTCTGTTACAAAACAGAAAACTAAATTCTGGATAATAACTGAAATGGATTTAATATTAATATTTATTTTAATATTAATATTTTGTTATTAAAACAAATATTTAATAACATTTCTGTTAATATTTACTATTAACAAATAAATTTGGTCCAAAAAATAATCTCTCGATCGATCATTTGACCAAATCCGAATCCGAAGCCGAAGCCGAAGCCTAAGCCTAAGCCAAAGCCGAGGCCGAGGCCGAGCCGAGCGAGCGACGACGACGACGACGCGAGGCTTGCTTTCTTCTAACCTCTTTATTAGCTAGAAGAAGATCAATTGCTTATATACCCATCAAAAGTCTTTTCCTCTTCCTATGTGGGACAATTAAGGAGGGAAACTCAAATATTACTCAAATATTTCATTTTCCCTCAATTTTCCATTCACCTTATTTTAAGTATTAATAAATCATTAATACTTACAAATCCCAACAATCCCCCACATGAATGGGGAATGGCTATATCACGGAAGTATGCATGAAAAACTGTGTGATTCGCAAGCAAGGATTAATTGCATATGGATAAGTAGGTTTCCCTTTGAACTTTCCGTAGTGAACTTATGTCGGATATACTCGATCAATCGGTAGATTTGATATCTTTGAACCGTCGAACTTTGGTGTATACCTAGACAACCACAAGTCACACAACCAATCCTTAACCGTCTTTGGTTCTCATTGTTGTGTTTGTTTCAGCCATGAACACCGCCTGGTTTCATACGTGCATAGAGAACTGGCCTTGCAAAATTCTCCTTGAAGTGGCTAACACTGCACACTTACATAGGTGATTCCTAAACGTGTCATCCCGTAGATACACTATTTGATATACCCCGTATCAAATTTAGAAATCATTAAAAAGCCTTAATGCTTTATCCTTGATACTGAACATTGTCTCATCACGAGAATGGACCAAACTTTTAGCTGACAATGTTGAACCGCCATTAATGACTTTGTTTGATCTCCTTGAACCTAGATCTTGGGATCTCCAGTCATCTAGGTAGAGTTACGGCCACTATGACTTATTTTCGGCCATAGTACCATTCCCCTTGATGATTTCTCAACTACATCTCTAGTTAGGCCTTTTGTAAGTGGATCCGACACATTATCACTTGACTTTACATAGTCAATCGTGATAATTCCTCTAGAGAGTAATTGCCTAACGGTTTTATGTCTTCTTCGTATATGACGAGATTTACCGTTATACATAACGCTCCCTGCCCTTCCAATTGCCGCTTGACTATCGCAATGTATGCATATTGGTGCCAACGGTTTGGGCCAAAATGGAATGTCTTCCAAGAAATTCCGGAGCCATTCAGCTTCTTCACCGGCTTTATCTAAAGCTATGAACTCAGCCTCCATTGTAGAGCGGGCAATACAAGTTTGTTTGGACGACTTCTAAGATACCGCTCCTCCACCAATAGTGAATACATATCCACTTGTGGACTTGGAATCATTTGATCCGGTGATCCAATTTGCATCACAATATCCCTCAATGACCGCAGGATATTTACTGTAGTGTAGAGCAAAGTCCTGGGTATGTACTAAATACCCCAAAACTCGTTTCATGGCCATCCAATGAGATATACCTGGATTGCTCGTATATCGACTCAATTTACTTATAGCACAAGCTATATCTGGTCGTGTACAATTCATGATGTACATTAAACATCCCAACACACGAGCATAATCTAATTGTGATATGCTCTGGCCTTTGTTCTTTGCTAATGCAAGATTCATGTCAATTGGAGTCTTTGCAACTTTAAAGCCCAAGTGCTTGAATTTTTCAAGTACTGTCTTAATATAATGAGATTGTGACAATGCCAGACCTTGAGAAGTCTTATGGATCTTAATTCCCAGAATTAAATCAGCAACTCCCAAGTCTTTCATATCAAACTTGCCAGTTAGCATGCGCTTAGTCGCATTTATGTTGGCAATGTCATTACTCATTATCAGCATATCATCCACATATAAGCAAACAATGACTATGTGATTTGGAGCATTTTTAATGTACACACATTTATCACACTCATTTATTTTAAAACCATTTGACAACATTGTTTGGTCAAATTTCGCATGCCATTGTTTGGGTGCTTGTTTTAGTCCGTAAAGGGACTTAACAAGTCTACATACCTTCTTTTCTTTACCTGGAACCACAAACCCTTCAGGTTGTTCCATGTAAATTTCTTCCTCCAACTCTCCATTTAAGAAGGCCGTCTTAACATCCATTTGATGAATTTCAAGACCATAAACTGCAGCTAACGCTACCAACGTTCTTATGGACGTAATTCTTGTAACTGGAGAGTATGTATCGAAATAGTCAAGACCTTCTCGTTGTCTATATCCTTTGACCACAAGTCTTGCCTTAAATTTGTCAATAGTGCCATCATCTTTCATTTTCCTCTTAAAATCCATTTAGAACCCAGCGGTTTATTTCCAGGAGGAAGATCAAACAATTCCCATGTTATGGTTGTTCAATATGGATTCTATTTCACTATTGACTGCCTCTTTCCAAAACAATGATTCCGAAGAAGACATAGCTTCTTTAAATGTTTGAGGCTCATTTTCCAATAAGAAAGTCACAAAATCTGGTCCAAATGAAGTAGACGTTCTTTGACGTTTACTACGTCTTGGATCCTCCTGATTAAGTGTACTTTCTTTTGTTTCTTCCCGAGGTCGTTTAGATCCTTCACCAATCGACTCACATTCCTTTTTATACGGATATATATTTTCAAAGAACTCAGCATTATCTGATTCTATAACCGTATTATTATGAATGTCGAGATTTTCTGATTTATGTACCAGAAATCGATATGCTTTACTATTTGTCGCATATCCTATGAAAACACAATCAACTATTTTCCGTCCTATTTTTACCCTTTTGGGTTTAGGAACTTGCACTTTTTCCAAAACCCCCACACTTTAAAATAATTCAAGTTAGGCTTCCTTCCCTTTCTATTTTTCATATGGAATGGATTGTGTTTTGCTATGGGGAACTCGATTTAATATTCTATTAGCCGTAAGAATGGCTTCCCCCCACAAGTTATGTGGTAAACCAGAACTTATCAACAACGCGTTCATCATCTCTTTTAAAGTACGGTTCTTTCTTTCCGCAATCCCATTGGATTGGGGTGTGTAGGGGGGCGTTGTTTGATGAATAATTCCATATTCTAAACATGTTTCTTCAAAAGGAGATTCATATTCACCACCCCTATCACTTCTTATAATTTTTATTATCTTGTTAAGTTGCGTTTCAACTTCACTTTTGTATTGCTTGAATGCGTCTATTGCTTCATCTTTACTATTAAGTAAGTAAACATAGCATTATCGAGTACTATCTTCAAATNCTTCATCTTTACTATTAAGTAAGTAAATATAGCAATATCGAGTACTATCGTCAATAAAAGTTATGAAATACTTCTTTCCACCGCGAGATCGTATTGACTTCATGTCACAAATATCTGTGTGAATTAAGTCTAAAGGATTTGAATTCCTTTCAACTGACTTATAAGGATGTTTAACAAACTTAGATTCCACACATACTTGACATTTTGATTTGTCGCATTCAAACTTAGGCAATACTTCCAAGTTAATCATTTTTCGCAAGGTTTTATAATTGACATGACCCAAACGTACATGCCATAATTCATTTGACTCAAGTAAGTAAGACGAAGCTGAAATTTTATTATTACTTTCAACAACCATTGCATTTAACTTGAAAAGGCCCTCGATGAGGTAACCTTTTCCTACAAACATCTCATTCTTACTTATTACAACCTTTTCGGAAACAAATACACATTTAAAGACATTCGTAACAGGAAGTCCAGTAGAGACTAAATTCTTCCTAATCTTGGGAACATGAAGAACGTTGTTCAAAGTCATCACTTTGCCGGAAGTCATTTTGAGGAATATCTTCCCACATCCTTCAATCTTGGCCTTTGAAGCATTTCCCATAGAAATCGCCTCATCGGTTCCAACGGGATCATAAGTAGCAAAAGCTTCTTTAACAGCACAAACATGGCGAGTGGCTCCAGAATCAAACCACCACTCTCTAGGATTTCCCACCAAGTTGCATTCAGTAAGCATGGCACACAAATCATCAACATCATCATGCTTTTCAACCATGTTTGCTTGACCCCTCTTCTTGTCTTTCTTCGGAGCACGACACTCCGTAGATTTGTGTCCGGTTTTCCCACAGTTGTAGCAGTTTCCACTGAACCGCTTCTTGCTTGGGTTGTATTTCGGCCCAGAAGCCTTCTTTCTCTTTTTGTTCTCTTCAACAATATTTGCTCCCATTATTGTTGAATTACCACGACCTCTCCTTTCAGCAGCTTTATTGTCCTCTTCGATTCTCAACCGAACAATGAGATCTTCAAGGGACATCTCCTTGCGTTTGTGTTTCAAATAATTTTTGAAGTCCTTCCACAATGGAGGCAACTTCTCAATCATTGCTGCTACTTGAAAGGCCTCATTGATGACAAGACCTTCAATAAAAATTTTATTAGTAAACATAATAAAATTAATACTATCAATATTAGTATTAATTTTACTTTTACCTTCAGCAAGGAGATCGTGAATAATCACTTGCAATTCCTGGACTTGGGTAATAACAGACTTGCTATCTACCATCTTGTAGTCCAAAAACTTTGCAGCAACAAACTTCTTCAACCCGGCATCTTCAGTTTTGTATTTCTTTTCAAGCGCACTCCACAGTTCTTTTGACGTTTCCACGCCACTGTAGACGTTATACAAAGCATCCTCCAGCCCGCTTAGAATATAATTCTTGCACAAAAAGTCTGAATGCTTCCACGCCTAAATGACGAGAAGGGGTTCAGTTTCTGGAGTTTCATCTGACAGCACAAGAACTTCTTCCTTGATGAACTTCTGGAGACTTAGAGTAGTCAAATAGAAGAACATCTTTTGTTGCCAGCGCTTGAAATCAAGCCCAGAAAATTTTCCGGGTTTCTCAGTCGGTGCCAATGTTGCCGGTGTTGTTCGGCTTGTTGAGGCATTGGCAGTTACCATCGGAACAGCTTCGTTTCCGTTGTCATTCGTCATTTCTGTAAAAGAATGACACAAACGTTAAAATCACGTAGATTTTAATCTCCAATAGAGTACAAAACCACAAAGGTTTTACTCTCCAGAAATAGTAGAAAAATATTAAATTCCTTAAGCTTGTTAGAAATCTGTATTTATAAAATAATTCTGGAGAAAATAAAATAACATAAACAGAAATGTAAAGGTAATGAAAAAAACCAATTCGAGCCCACTGAATTCACAGTGTTTCCTTAAGGAATTTAATCCCCTCCTAGTACCCAAGGTTATGGATTATTTCCTCCCAGGATAGAACGAATTTCACACTGGTGTAGTGGTACTTCAAACCCCAGTGTTTCAGCGAACTCAAAGTTCGGTAGCAAATCACACTTACTTGCTTTCTTTGAAGATGAAAGTATGCAGAAAGAAGGAGGAGAACTCAGAAATTAGTATGTAAAATCTGAGAGAATGGACTTGTATTTATAGCCAAAGTTGGGCTGAAATCTGAAGAGGTGCAACTCTTCATAATGGCTGTTTTTGCAAAAACGCCCATAAAGTAAATGCCATGACATAATTGGCTATTTACTCAATAATAAAGAGGGAAAATTGAAGGGTAGTTAATTTTCTGTTACAAAACAGAAAACTAAATTCTGGATAACTGAAATGGATTTAATATTAATATTTATTTTAATATTAATATTTTATTATTAAAACAAATATTTAATAACATTTATGTTAATATTTACTTTTAAAAAATAAATTTTGTCCAAAAAATAATCTCTCGATCGATTTGACCAAATCCGAAGCCGAAGCCGAAGCCGAGGCCGAGCCCGAGCCGAGCGAGCGACGACGACGACGACGGCACGAGGCTTGCTTTCTTCTCAACTCTTTATTAGCTAGAAGAAGAGCAATTGCTTATATACCCATCAAAAGTCTTTTCCTCCTCCTATGTGGGACAATTAAGGAGGAAAACTCAAATATTACTCAAATATTTTATTTTCCCCTCCATTTCCCATTCACCCTATTTTAAGCATTAATAAATCATTAATACTTAAAAAAGACCCCAACATGACTAACTCATATATATTCTTGTATGTCCATCGACATAATGCTTTAATCTATAACCAAAATAAAATCATGTCATTACTTAGACTTAAGAAGCTTTGAGATTGATTCACCAACTAATTATGTAATCAAGTCGTCATTCTAGCTGGTGTATTTTTACCTTTTAGTAAATAACCAAGTTGACGTATTATAGATTGAAAAGTATTTCGAATATGAATAGTCACTCTTTAGGACTAGTGTCAACCATATTAATAATTCATATACTAAATCAATCAACCTTATTTGACTCACACATACTAGATTAACCACTTTTTTTTTTATACATGATTATCGTGTTAGCTTCTCTCGGAACATAGGCTCTACTAACTGTTAAACAAATAATTAGAATATAGATAATATTTTCCCCATTTTAGACTAAGTTTAAGGAAATACCTTAGGGTAGATTTTAAGGGATGCCTAACACTTTCTACTTAGAATAACTTGAACCCTTACCTAAAATCTCACTGGTTTAGCAGGCCATTAAGATATTGATCTACATCTGACTTATAGGTACCCTACTATACATTCAATATTAGGTGGAACTCTTCATTTTTTATGAACCTCAGAGAAACTATAAGTTGTAGTTTGTTTTGACTTGTGCAAAATATGGTACAACATCAACGCTTCCTCATCTGGAGGCTGGGATTCCTTTAGTAGATGTCATCCTATCAGGCCAATTTAGTCAGCACTTCAGGCATCACATGGTGCTTCGAGTAGTTGTGGTTCTTACGGGTCTCATAATGAGCGGCTAGCATATAGTGCACCTCCAATTCTCGTTATTTCACCGCCGATTTAGAGCTATCACAATGGTTATACGGGTCATAGTGGTCAATCCCAAATTCAGCAGCCACACCAGCCAAGAGAGTGTTTTGAGTGTGGAGGTACAGGTCATATCAGGAGGTAGTATACCGGACATCAGATTAGTGTGTCACAGTAGGGTTTTCGTGAAAACATTCTGGCGCTGGTTGTTCCACTGCTCGCTCAACCATCTAGAGGTGGGGGTCAGGCAACTCGGGGTGGTGGTCAGGCCATTAGAGGTGGAGGCCATCCAGGGAGAGGCCGTCCGAGAGGTGGAGGTTAGACTGGTGGGGCTCAGCCGTGTTTCTATGCATTCCATCTAGACTTTAGGTAGAGTCATCTGATGCGGTCATCACATCTATTGTTCTAGTTTTCCATAGAGATGCATCAATTTTATTTGGTCTGGGTTCCACTTATTTGTATGTTTCATCCTATTTTGCTTCATATATAGATGTTTCTTGTGATTCTTTAAGTGCTCGTGTCTATGTGTCTACATCTGTGGGAGATTCTATTGTGGTAGACCGTGTCTATCATTCGTGTGTGGTCTCTATCAGAGGTTATAAAACAAGGGTAGACGTTCTTTTACTCAGTATGGTGGACTTTGATGTTATTTTGGGTATGAACTAATTGTCACCATATCACGTTATTCTGGATTATCATGCTAAGATCATGATTTCGGCGATGCCATGATTGGAGTGGAGAGGTTCATTAGGTTATGTTTCCAGGAGGGTGGTGTCTTGTCTGAAGGCACGAGGAATTGTTGAGGAGGGGTGCTTGGAATATTTAGCTTTAATGAGGGATGCTAGTGCTGATATTCCTACCGTTGAGTCAGTTCTGGTAGTGAGAGACTTTCCACATTTGTTCCTAGCCGATATTCCGGGTATGCCACCCTATCGGGACATCGATTTTTGTATTGGCTTGGTGTCGGTAACTCAACCCATCTCTAGTTTACCATATCGCATGGGGTCAATGGAGTTGAAGGAATTAATGGAACAACTTTAGGACTAATCAGCAAATGTACAACCAAATACAACTACGCTCGGCAAGAGCACATAATAATCAATAACAAAACAAGCCCGACAAGGGCACACAATATCCATACCACAACATAAACCTAACCTAGAAAGCGAGTAAAATGATCAATGGCTACAAGAATGGATGCATCGGGAATTACACTCAAGTAACGATCCAATGTATTTCACAATTTTACAAATATGAGCGAGTTTTTGTTAATTAGCCACGGGTAACAATTCTATATTAGCTTCTTCTGAAGACTAACAAGACTTCCTAATTGAATTATCCCTAAAACAATTAAGAGATTAAGCACATCCGGATGGCTACAAGTAGTTCAATCCTATCCCTAGGTAGAATCTATAAAATGAGGGTTAAAACCTTAAGTTCTTGTTAATTAATCTTTTTCAACCCCAAATAATCTTTCCCAAAATGAATTCGAAGTTAATGGGCGAGTCCTAGTGTTAGCTAATCCCTTTAGAAACATTAAACAACAAGAATAATTAAAGTAACAATAACACACTTCATAATAAACAAAAATCGTTCAATACATATGCACAACAAGATATTTAGTCCATACTTTAAATATGAATAGTCCCATAAACAAGATTCAAGTATTGGAAAAAAATATTACACACTTAGATATACAATACAAAGCAAGGAAATGAAGAAATGAGCATAAATGGGTAAGAAATTCTCAACAAAAAGCTTCAAATCTTCAAGACCCAAGTGTATGCGTAAGAACCCTAGCTTCAAAAACTTGTTCTCTCTAATCTAAGGACTGAAAATAAGCCAAAGATCTGCCAAAGATGTTTTACAAATGTGCTAGGTCGTGTGTTTGTGGATTTGGAGTTGGGAAAATGTGAAATGTCATTCCTGCCCAAGTCTGAAGCCCGTTGAGCACCTGCGAAAGTATCCTCGCAGGTGCGGCTCCGCATATGCGGATACTTCATCACATATGCGAACATGAGTGAAATTTACTTCTTTGTAGATGCGAAACAAATAATTGCACCAGCGATTTCGCGGGTGCGTATTCTTACCGCAGATGTTGTCTAGTGCATAGTAGCTCAATTTTGCAGATGCGATCTTCCACCTCGTAGATGCGGAATCACTGAAGAATTTTGCCTTTTTTCAACTCTTTTTTGCGCAATTCCGCTTTAATTGAATTCAAACCACTTCATGACACCATTATCCTGAAAATCTAACAATACACACCATAAACGACCTCATATTATAATTAAAGGACGCAAAATATAAAGAAAAGAGACTAGAATGGTAAAATCACCACTCATCACTGACCAATGCCCCAACAACCTTTATGCAATTGATGAATAGTATGTTCCAACCATATCTTAATTGCTTCATATCGTGTTCATTAAGGATATATTGGTGTATTCTCTTAGTCAGGAGGATCATGAGCAACACTTGAGGATCGTGCTCTAGACATTGAGGAAGAAGAAGTTATATGCTAAATTCTGCAAGTGCTAGTTTTGGCTTGATTCAGTGGCATTCTTGGGAAACATAGTGTCTAGTAAGGGGATCAAGGTAGACTAGAAGAAGATTGAGGTAGTTCAGAACTTGCCTAACCCAACATCAACTACAGAGATTCGTAGTTTCGTGGGTTTTGCGGGTTATTATCATTGTTTCATGGAGGATTTGTTATCAATCGCAACTCCCTTAACTAGATTGATCCATGAGGGTGCTCTTTTCAGATGGTCCGACGAGTGTGAGGCGAGCTTTAAAAAGCTCAATACATCATTGACTACAACACCAGTGTTGTTGTTGCCTGTCGGTTCGGGATCTTATACCGTGTATCGTGATGTGTCATGTATTGGGCTTGGAACGACATTGATGCAGGACGGTAGGGTGGTTGCCTTAGTGTCTCGGAAGTTAAAGGTTCATGAGAAAAATTACCCTATATATGATTTAGAGCTGACATTCATTGTTACGCGTTGAAGATTTGGAGGCATTATCTATGGCATTCCATGTGAGGTCTATACCGACCATTGGAGTCTCCAGCACCTGTTCAAGCAGAAAGACCTTAATTTGCAGCAGTAAAGATGGTTAGAGTTGCTGACAGACTATGATATCACCATATTATATCAACTGAGGAAGGCTAATATAATGGTTGATGCATTGAGTAGGAAGGCTGAGAACATGGGTAGTTTGGCATATTTACCGGTAAGGAGAGGCCACTATCCATGGATGTTCAAGATTTGTCTAATCAATCCGTGAGGTTGGGTGTTTTAGAGCTAAGTCAGGTTCTTTCTTGTGTTATGACTCAGTCATCATTGTTGGAGAGTATTAAGGCTCGCCAACTTGATGATCCTCACTTCTTGGGGTTGAGGGACACGGTGCAGCAGGGTTGTGCTAAGGAGGTTGTGATTGGTGTTGATGGTATTATGCGGATTCAAGGCCGGATTAGTGTTCCTAATGTTGGTGGGTTGAGAGAATTGATCCTTGAGGAGGCTTATAGTTTGCGCTATTCCATTCACCCAGTTGTCATGAAGATGCATAGTGACTTGAAACACAACATATTGGTGGCAAAGAACAAAGAAGATATTGTTGATTATGTCTCTTAGTGTTTCAATTTTCATTAGGTGAAGTACGTATCAGAAATCGGGAGGGTTGACTCAGACATTAGAGATATCAAAGTGAAAGTGGGAGCGCATCACTATGGATTTTGTGGTAGGCTTACCTTGAGGATATATGACGCATAGTGGGTTATTGTGGATCAATTGACTAAGCCCGCACACTTCATTTTGGTGATGATTTCCTATTCTTCATAGTGTTTGGCTCAGATTTACATCCAGGAGATTATCCGCCTACACAATGTGTCCATTTCCATCATTTATGACTAAGGCACGCAATTCACATCAAGCTTTTGAAGAGTTGTGTAGTGTGAGTTAGGCGGTCGAGCTGAGTACCGTGTCTCATCCTTAGACGAATAGACATTCCGAGTGCACTACTCAGATCTTGGAGAAAATGTTACGTACCTGTGTTATTGATTTCATAGGTTCATGTCCTCTTGTAGAGTTATCTGACAACAATAGCTATCAGTCGAGCATCCAGATGGATCTATTCGAGGCCTTATACATGAAGTGATGTCGTTCGCTGATCGGTTGGTTTGAGCCTAGAGATAGTAGATTATTGGACATTGATTTGGTCTGCGATTCTAAAGCTTAAAGTGATTCAGTAGCGACTTCGTACTGCTCAACCAGAAGGTTTGAGATGTAGCTTACATGGTGGGTGAGAAGGTGCTTATCTGAGTGTCTCCTATGAAAGGGGTGATGCTGTTTGGAAAGAAGGTAAACTTGAGCCTGAGGTTTATTGGCCCGTTCGAGATCTTGGAAAGAGTTAGGGAGGTTGCCTACAAGCTTGCATGGCCTCCTAAACAAGTAGGGGGATATCCAGTATTTCATGTTTCCATGCTTCGGGAGTTCAATAAGGAGATGTCACATATTTTGGACTTCAGCACAGTGCAACTTGATGAGAATTTGGCCTATAAAAAGAGTCAGTGGTTATTCTAGACCGACAGGTTTCTAAGTTGAGATTCAAGAGTTTTCATTTTGTGATGGTACAGTGGAGGGGTCAGCCGATTGAGGAGGCTACGTGGGAGTCTGAGTCTGATATGCAGAGTATATACCCCCACCTTTTTACCAGTCTACCTATTTTTCTATGTCTGTTTGAGGACGATCGTTTCTTTAGAGGGGGAAAATATAATGATGTGATAGGTCAGTTTGAGTACTATCTCGTATGTCCATTTTCTGAGACCACTCATAGCTTCATTATGTTATATGACTTGCATTCATGGTCCTTGTCGTTATTCAGAAAGTTATTACATGAAATTTTAAAGAAAATGTGATTTTTGGCTTTAAAAAAATGAGTTGACCACGGTCAACATTCCTGGTAAACGATATCAGATCAATGTTTTGACGATTCAGGTAGGTTCGTATGATATTTTTGTACTTGTACGCATGTTTAGTTTAGGTCCAGGGTGACCTTAGCGTGTTTCGACGCATTATGTGAAAGATTGTGAAAAATGAGTTTTCAAGTGTAAATCTTGAGATTTGAGATCGATTCTTGTTATTTGATGTTATTTTGATGATTATAGGTAGCAAGAAAGTTTATATGATGTTATTACACTTGTGTGCATTTTTGGTTTGGAGCACGAGGGGCTTAGGTGTGTTTCGAATTGGTTCTAGACCATTTTTGGACTTAGAGAACAACTAGTTTTTCTTTTGATGCACAGTGCTTCGCGATCGCGTCTGGTTACTCTTCGCGAACATGAATTAGTGGGGGGATTACCCTTCGTGAACGCTGCAGGCCACTTGCAAATGCAAAGCTTTAGGGATAATATAGGGGATGGCTGGGGTGTTCATCGCGAACGCAGACCCAGGGATGCAAATGCGAAGGCTTGACTGGGGAATAGCCTTCGCGAACGCGAAGGCCACTGGGCCTGAGTGCTTCGTGAACGCGGCAGGTGCTTCGTGAATGCAAAGAACACCTGACGCCCAATTATTTAAAGAGCTGAAAGTCAAAAGTTGGTTATTTTCACCATTTTAGAAAGCTAGTGCTCGGACTAGAGGGGATTTTGGAGAGAATTTTTCATCCCAACTTCATTGGTTAGTGCTTTTAAACTAGTTTTGATGTATTTCCATAATCACCCATTGATTTGTTACCTTCATATATGCATTTTATGGTAGAAATTAGGGGTTTTGAGTAGAATTTAGAGATTTTGTAAAAATTAATATCTATACCTCAAATTGAAGTAGGATTTCGAAATAAATCACATAAATGTGATCGGGGTTAACGAGTAAAAGGGTTTTCGTCCGAATCTCGAATTTTGACCAACCTTACTTGAGGTTGACATTTATTGACTTTTTATAATTTTGTTAAAGATTGAATCTCTTTCACTCGTGGGTAGTTTCTAAAGCTTATTTTGAATTGTATGAACCATATTTTACTAGATTTGATTGATTTGGAGGCTTGTTCTAAAGGAAAAGTCGTGGTCGATTATTGATTTTGTTGCGGGAAGAGGTAAGTGGCGTGGTTAACTTTGACTTGAGGGAATGAGGACTTGATTGGTCTATTTGCTACATGATTTATGTGTGAGAATGGCATCTATGTGTCGCGATCCGGAATCCCATCAACGGGACCGCGATGACGCATAACATTTCACTTGCTAGGCAAGACAACGCTAGCTAAATTACTTAACCAATTTTTATAGTTCAAATCAAAACGTTAACAATAATAACCGTAATGGTCTGAAATAGAGTGATATAATACTGCATAACGTAACCTAAACATATCCCAGAATCTGAAGTCACGAATACATGAGCATCTAGATTGCTACAGATAAAGTCTGAAAAGAATACAACTATGTTGACACTAAATAAACAGTAATGATAGAATTGCATGGGACTTCAGAGCTGCAGACGCAATGCATCTATCTATACCTCAAGTCTCCAAAAATAGCTGAATCTGAGCAGGCTCGCTACGCGCCACCGGGATATATTCCGGTATCTTCAAAAGAAGTGCAGAAATATAGTATGATACAAACCGACCCCATGTACCCTATAAGTGTCGAGCCTAAACTTGACGAAGTAATGACGGGGCTATGGCAAGTCACTCACAAATAACATGTACGAGACAATAACAACAGGAAAAAAAGGTAGAAATAAAGCAATAACTCATATAAATGGGTCTGAAGGTCAACTGCTAGATAGCCAAGAATTACAAAGTCTCAAGCCTCTTATCACAGTATTGAGGATAACAAAACAATCACAACATAACCAATTCGTTGCAGCACACAACCTGATCTCACCATATTATAATTATGATCATATCATAATCTGTCCTTATTCCTTCTGTTCATTTCAATACCATTCCATTCCATTGCAGCGTGAAACCCGCTCCCCAAATAATTTTCAAGTCATCAACGTAAATAATTACACCATAATATTTACAAAACATCAATATCATGAAGGTGAACGTACAAGTTAGTAGAGAACCATAGAATAATCGGAGTAACAACATATTAGAGTGCATCAAACAATGTAAGAACAATAAAACAGATAAAACATGTGTCAATTTAAGTATACAGTTAAAGCAAATAGAAACAGGTAACAATTAAGTAGAAATCATGTGAGGAATGAACACATTAAGGTAAAGTAGCAGTTAATGACAAGTAACAAATATAGCATGGAAGTCAAGTAAAAACATGTAATAATCAAAGCATATAACAAGAAATATCAGGGAATAATCGAAAATATGTAAATAAATATCCAAATCATGCATGCTAAACCCCATGACGACGTATATAGACTCTCACCTTGCATATACGTCGTTTCCCCACATAATTCACATAACAGTTAATTCAACATGTCCTAATTCTCTCAAGCCAAGGTTAGAAATAACAATTACCTCACTCCGCTGTCACGATCCAAAATCCCACCACATGCATCGTGATGACACTTAGAATCTAAAACTAGGTAAGCTGATTACAATTACATTTCGAGCACTTTTTTAAACATATAATATAATACAAGTGTCGAAACCAAAAGCGGAAATAAATATAAAAACCTGCCAAGACAGATAATACTGAGTCACAATCTCTAACTGAATACATGCAATGATCCCAAGGATTGACTATACAACATTGTTTGAATAAGAGGCGATTGTACAATAAAAATGGGAATATTCCATGGGACTACGGCGACCAAGAAGCCCTACCTTGAATTCTTGCGCTCAACACCCTAAGTCTTCCCGAGTCCGATATCACCAATACATGGCTCTGCACAAAATGTGCAGAAGTGTAGGAGTACACCAAAGTTGGTACCCAGTAGGTACCAAGACTAACCTTGGTGGAGTAGTGATGAGGTACAGTCAAGACACTCACTAGTATAATAACATGTGCAACATATCATACAAAATATAATAGAAACAGAAAGCCGTGATAGCAACAATAATCAGCTGGTAACATAAATAGCAAGGCACCAAGAATACTATAAATATTGCTCACACGAATAATAAAGACAAGTACAACCAATTAATCAAGTCCTTCAAAATATACATCTTTTCTCTATAAGTTTCCCAAATAAAAATCTTTAGAAAGTAATCCTATCAATTAAATATATCCCGAATATACTTCCTCCAAATAAATATCTCCTAATATGACTCTTTCAAATAAATATCTTTTGTATATAATTCTCTTAAACAAAACCTTTCGAATATAATTCTTTCAAATAAAAACATTTACTTTCGTATATAATACTTTCAAATAAAAACCTTTCGGATATAATACTTTAAAATAAAACCTTTCTAATATAATTCTTTCATGTGAAACCTTTCCTTTCAAATAAAATTCTTTCAAATAGAAGCCTTTCGAATATAATTCTTTCAAATAGAAGCCTTTCGAATATAATTCTTTCAAATAAAAGCCTTTCGAATATAATTCTTTGAAATAAAAACCTTTCCTTTAAAATATAACTCTTTCGAACATAATTCTTTTAAATAAAACCTTTCAGATATAATTATTTTAAATAAAACCTTTCGATATAATTCTTTCAAGTGAAATCACTGATTGACACCGCACTTCATAATCCTAAAAATCTCGGGACTCAGTCGACTTTCATACCTCATGGAACCTCGTGACCATATTTCTATCCCAACAGTAGGGCAACTCACAAGACAGAAGACATAATAATTTAATGAAATGACTGATGAGTGAACGGCGGGTACTTCATAGATAAGTAACAACACGACAAATAGAGGTAAACAACATGGGCGCTCTTGAGGTACCACCTCGTAGTCCCAAAATAAATATGCAAGACAGGGAGATCTCACTAGGCACCGCCTCGTAATCCCAAAGTAAATATGCAAGAGATAGGGGGATCTCCCAAGGTACCGCCTCGTACTCCTAAAGTAAATATGCAAGACATGGTGATCTCCCAAGGTACCGCCTCGTAGACCCAAAGTAAATATGTAAGACATGGGGATCTCTCAAGGTACCGCCTCGTAGTCCCAAAGTAAATATGTAAGACATGGGGATCTCCCGAGGTACCGCCTTGTAGTCCCAATGTAAATATGCAATACAAAGGGATCTCCCGAGGTACTGCCTCGTAGTCCGAAAGTAAATATGCAGTACATGAGTAATCTCCTGAGTAAACGCCTCGTAGTCCCAAAGTAAATATGCAGAAGCAAAGATGGGAGAATAACTCAACAAGAACAACCTCTTCTTAAATCCAAATTATTATAAATATATTAACGCCTCAATTTAAACTTATTTACTTAATTATTTGCAGATGGAAAATCCATAATGTGATTATTTCCACGAAATATCACATAAATAAACACACTCAATTCACATAAAAATCCAAGTGGCAATCACACCAGATTATCATATAAATTACAAACTAGACAGACAAGGAATGATGCATGACAATAAAGGATTTAATTACAACAACAACAACAAACCAGTATGATCCCAACATGTGGGGTTTGGGGAGGGTAGTTTGTACGCAGACCTTACCCCTACTTAATGCAGGTTTCCAATAGATCCCCGGCTTAGGAAGGGCTAGAAGAATAAGAGGAAATCAAGGAAGTAATAAAGAAGGAAGAGAAAAGAAGAAGGGAGAGATAAAGGATAAGTAGTACCAAATAAAATCAACGAGGAATACAATACCTGAGGCAAACAAAACCACATGACTTAACAGAAATCTACGAATATGAAGGGACATGCATTCTACTAAGACTATCGGTGAACAACTAAACCTACCCACTAACCTTCTACCTTAATCCTTGACATCCACACCCTCCTATCAAGGGTCATGTCCTCAGTGAGCTGAAACAACGCCATGTCCTGTCTAATCACCTCTACCCAGTACTTCTTAGGCCTACCTCTACCACTTCTCTAACTCTCCATGGCCAACCTCTCACACCTTCTGACAAGAGCATCAATGCTTCATCTCTTAACATGTCTGAAACATCTCGGCCTCGACTCTCGCATCTTGTCCTCCATGGAGGCTACTTCCACTCTATCCCGAATAGCTTCATTCTTAATCCTATCTATCCTGGTGCACCCACACATTCCTCTCAACATCCTCATCTCTGCTACTTTCATCTTTTGCACATGGGAGTTCTTCACTAGCCAACACTCAACCCATATAACATAGCCAGTCAAACCATAACTCCATAAAACTTACCCTTAAGTCTTGGCGGTACATTCTTATAACATAAAACACTGGAAGTGAGCCTCCACTTCTTCCATACCGCTCCGATGCGATGTGCGACATCTTCGTCAATCTCCTCGTTACCCTAGATAATATACCCGAGATACTTAAAACTCTCTCTCTTGGGGATAACTTGGGCTAAGAGTCAATCCCTGGTGCAACCCCATCTCCACAGGGAAATGCTTCGAGTCATCACCCACATTCCTCACTCAAGTCTTAGCATCATCATACATATCCTTAATTACCCTAATGTACGCTACCGAAATGCTGCTAACTTCCAAACACCTCCACAGGACCTCCCTCGGGACATTATCAAACGCTTTCTCAAGGTCAATAAACACCAAATGCAAATCCTTATTCCTCTCCCTGTACTGCTGCACTAATCTCCTTACCAAATGAATCTCTTCCGTAGTTGAACGCCCCGGCATGAATCCAAACAGATTCTCGGAAATAGACACGCACCTCCTCACCCTGGCCTCCACCACCCTCTCCCAAACCTTCATAGTGTCACTCAATAACTTGATACCCCTATAATTGTTACAATTTTTTATATCACCCTTGTTCTTGTAAAGCGGAACCATCGTACTCCACCTCTTTTTCGTCTTAAAAATAACATTAAATAGCCCAGTGAGCCACTCCAAACCTTCCGGCCCTGCGCTCTTCCAAAATTCCATCGGGATTTTGTCTGGCCCTGTCGCTCTGCCCCTGCACATCTTACGCATCGCCCCTTCCACCTCCTCTACCGTAATCCGCCTGCATTACCCAAAATCCTGCCGACTCTCGGAGTGCTCCAACTTACCCAGCACAATACGTCTATCCCCCTCCTCGTTCAACAGTTTATGGAAGTATGTCTGTCATCTTCTCCTAATAAGTTCCTCGTCCATAAAAACTTTTCCATCCTATTCCTTGATGCACTTGACTTGGTCTAAGTCGCAGGCTTTTCTCTCCCTCACCTTGGCCAACCGGTACAACTTGTTGTCTATGAATTTCCAACAATTTCCAATTTAATACTTATGGGTGTCTACGAATTTTAACCGACATAATTTGCACATACAACCAAGTACGTAGTTGTCACCTCGCGTACATGGCTTTCGCATTACACAAATGGCATATACAACTCAATACCTAAGGGGTAATTACCCCACTCAAGTTAAGGCAATATACTTACCTTTACGGAGTTAGGCCGATATTCTAAAATAGACTTCTTTCTTAAATTGACCCCCGTACAACTCAAATCTATCCAAATTAATTGTATAACTTCATCAAATTCAACGGAAGTAATTTTGGATAATAAAACATCGACTAAAAATTTTACATTAAAAACTCAACCAAAAGTCAATGCGCAACTCGCCTCTTGGAACCTGACATAATTTTCATGATATTCGAAGAGTTCAACCCTACCAATTTTATCAAATTCCGATAATGAATCGACCTCCAAATCTTAAATTTTTATTTTTGAATTTTTTTACAAATATCTCCAGTTTCTTCTATTTGATTCACTAATAATTGATGATAATAACCATGGAATCATGAAGTATAATCACTTTTGGATATAGAACACTTGACCCAATCCATATGGTGAAAATCGCCTCAAAATCGCTTCAATCCGAGTTCCATAGCGCCGAATATGTTAAAATGGCTGAAACCCCAAATTATAGCTTATGCAATGCGACCTACTTCAACTTATTTCCAACCAGAAATTGTAGTGAAAACTGTAGTACCATGCTTCAGTGAATCAATCATAACTTTCTGTACAAATATCCAACTGATGAATGGTTTAACTTTCTGGAATCTAGACACCAGGGGCTATAAACTGTATGTTTTGCTCATCTCCTAATTCTGCCGATTGTGAGATATATGCTCCCAAAGTCAGCACCGTGCAGCAGAAATTTCCGGCGATGTACACTGTTGTAGCCAAAATACGCAGTACCCACCTTAACTCAATCCTAACTTTCTGTACAAATGTCCAAATGATGAATGGTTTATTAATATGGAAACTAGAATCAAAGATCTACAACTTTCATATTTTGATAATTTCCAGATTCCTTTTATATTTCAAGATATAAACTTCCAAAATCAGTTGTGCGCATCAGAAATTTCGCACACTGCCATAAAAAAACCAACAATTAAAAATAATGTGAAATTCGGCCGAGCCCCTCGGGACCCCGTCTGAACACACCAGCAAGTCTCAAAACGTATTATGGACTTATTTGAGGCTTCAAAGCACATCAAACAACGCTAAAACACAAATCACACCCCAATTCAAGCCTAAAAAAACAAAGAAATTCCAACTTCTACATTTGATGCTAAAACCTATCAAATCAAGTCCGATTGATCTCAAAGTTTGCACACAAGTCATAAATGACATAAAGGACCTGTTCCAATATTCAGAATCTGATTCCGAATTCTATTTTCCAACTTTCTCCCAAATGCTTCAATTTATTCTACGTACCTCCAAATACAATTTCGGGCATACGCCTATGTTCGAAATCACCATATGAAGCTATCAGAATCATCAAAGCTCCTTACAAAGTAGTTTTCTCAACAGTCAAATCAGGTCAACGCTTTTCATTTATGCTTCGAAAATGAGAATTTATTCTTTCAATTTAATTCTGAATCTTCCGAAAATCAAACTCGACCGCACATGCAAGTCATGATACGTATTAAGAATTTGCTCGAGATCTTAAGTCGCTGAATGGGGCGTTAATTCTTAAAATGACAAGTCGGGTCGTTACATTCTCCCTCCCTTAAAACATACGTTCATCCTCGAACGTGCCAAGAATCTTTCTAAGGACATTATATTACCGAGTGTATTATTACACACATACCCGAGGGTTATTCTATTTCCCCGCAAATGTAACATGGATCCGACAACTCCATCTCAGTTGAGATTATTTCTTTTATCCTCACTTATAAGGTTTAAAGCCAATTTCTTACACTCCAATGAGTTTCAAAAAGGCCTGATTTTCATATTAACACACTATATTAGTCTTAACCGGATGTAGAAATTTTGTGCCTACACACACATTATATGTATGCCCATAACCACATCTTTGGTCATATAAGTTGTTCATAATTAATTAGGCGGAAGCTCCACCTACAGTTTTGAAGCCGATCCTAAATTAATCTCATATAACCAAAAACTTATTTCAAAATTTTCACAACACTGGCAGCAACACACGAGGCATTAAGACCTCATAATTATTTACCCGAACTAACGAGTCACATTTATCGCCACCTGGGCACTCACGTCAAACTCAATATTCACAGCATGAATATGGTAAAATATGCACAATAACACATAAAGAATTATGAAATAAGTCTAACACGCACGACTCCCAATTAATACTATAGTAAAAATTTAAGTTTTACAAAGGGAGAATTTAAACACATTAAGTTTCACCACAAGGACCTCGTCCTTATATTACTTCCACCGCGGGTTGTAGCCCGATTTAAATATTTCACATCATATAATAATTGTGAGGATCTCGTCCTCAATTCTGCATCACAAGTTTTTTGCACATTGTGCCAATTGAAAATTTCCATTCCCTTTCTTCCTTCCCTTTTTAATAAATAAATCCCGTGAAATAATTTCACAACACAAAATGAACCCCATATAGGTAGGAAATTTAATTCACAAATTTTAATCAAATTATCCCGAATTTATATCAAAACCCACTGTAGTGAGTAACATAAAGTCACTTTGGACTCTTATCCCTAATAGTGTACAGAAGAAAATGCTAGACACGAGCTAACACCATCAAATCTCCCAACAGGGATAAACACGTGAGGGGTGTACAAAATCACTAACTCACTATACATGGAGCATGATAGGAGGTCTCAAGTCGATAATTCGAGTTGAACCGAACTAAGAACAATGCTCCTCTATTATGAATTAAATCATACCTCTAACGACACCATCTGGTGTAGCGGCCTCAACCATACCATATCAATTATATCAACGTGTCGGGACTCCCTCTTTAGGGCACCCCTTTACCTGCCTGTCCTCCACCCCTAACTGACTGTGCATGGGGAGTAGTAACTAGAATAGAGCATATAACATGAGTATTCTTATGAAAATCGACTCTCCCAAGTCTGGTACAACCTCTCCTGATGTGCCTAGTATCACCACAGTGATAACAACCCCTCTACTGGTTCAGCTGCTCACACTAAGTCTGTGCCAGATAACTGGAATAACCATTATATGAACCATGTGTCAGTGTTGCATTTAAAGAACTTACTGGAGGACTCCGAGTATCCTAAAATTATTTCCATGGCCCTGCTGATACTGAAATGTAAAATTATTAAGGACGTGGGAATACAACAAGTCCCAGCATCATCCCATACAAATCTCAGCTCTTAATCATATACAAGTTTCGGAGGACCTTTCACTACCACATAATTACATCTCAGGCAAAAACTGATATAACACATGACCCCACAATCTGATGGTTGATAGTGGACTCTCCTCACTTGGCACGAAGCCATATGACACATTCTGATGATCCACAATACGAACCTTCATCGCTCGTACGACAGAAGTCATAAGACACCTCAAGCCATTTATTTGGTGCATGTTATCCTCGTGACAGTTAAACTCGCTTCCTCCATTGTCTTGGTTGCTAGTATGTACCCTTCGCTAAATAGAAATCCCATACGAACCATATAGTCTCCAATATCACCAACTATCTTCAGATCGACATCCACCTCGTGACCCTACCACAATTGTGACGATTAGACAACTAATTAAACCTTCTTAATATTGTACTTGTCAACCAGATGTCAGAACCCGCTACACCCCCATGTGCACAACAGAATGAATGCTTAATACTTTTTCATCCTCGATCTAGACGACGCGTGGTAACAATGGTAGAGCAACTCTGGCTCCCTTATAACCCCTCTCTAGTATCACGAACCGTTGGTGCATAATTGATACCGAGTGCTCAATTTCATACATGAGGGGATGCAAAAGAACATAAGATATATGCTTCAAGCTGAATAAATGTCGTATGATAAGGAATGAAAGAAGTGGAAATTTCCCTACTAGCTCTGTAGCTTCTCGATGATAAGTACAGACGTCTCCGTACCGATCTGCAAGACTGTGCTAAACTCGTTCGTGACTCATAGAACCTATGAACCTAGAGCTCTGAAACCAACTTGTCACGACCCAAAATCTCACTATACACATCGTGATGCCACTCCATCTCTAAGACTAGGTAGGCCGATTACAATTACATTTCAAGCCCTTTTTTAAACATATAATTTAATACAATTATCGAAACCTAAAGCAGAAACAAATATAAAAACATCCCATGACCGGTAATACTAAGTCACAAAATCTAACTGAATACATGCAACGATCCCAAGGATTGAGTATACAATACTATTTTAATAATAATGACAGTACAATAAATTGGAAGATTCCGAGGGACTACGACAGCCAAGCAACCCTACCTTGAGTTCTTGCTCTCAACACCCTAAGTATTCCTGAGTCCGATATCCCCAATACCTGGATCTGTACAAAAATGTGTAGAAGTGTAGTATAAGTACACCACAGTCGGTACCAAGTAAATACGAAGACTAATCTTGGTGGAGTAGTGACGAGGTACAGTCATGACAGTCACTAGTCTAATAATGTAACGACCAGATCCGTTGTTACGTAAAACCTGTATTATAATTGTTATTATTGACTTGTTATAGATTGGTTATACTTTATTTGATGTATTAGAGTTGATAGGCTTGAAATCTAATGGTTGTAGTGAGAGTTCAGTCAAGTAGCCTTTAAAAATAGCCTTAAAATGGGAAAAGTCAACTGAGAGTTGACTTATTGGTAAACAACCTCGGAATGCGAATTTTATGGTTCGAATAGCTTCGTTAGGTGATTTGCAACTTAGGAGTATGTTCAGAATAATTTTGTGATGCCCGGTGTAGAATTAGGATTGAATTGGCGAAAGTTAGTTTTTGACGATTCTGGTCGTCAGTGGAAAATAGGCTATCAGGGTCGAAATGGAATTCTGACAATTGGAACAGGTTCGTAATGTCATTTTGCATGTGTCTGCAAAATTTCAGGTCAATCAGAGTCGTTTTGGATAGTTTCGGCATCGTTGGTGGATTTTAGAAATATCAAAGTTCTTAGGCTTGAATCCGGTGTGATTTTGGTATTTTGATGTTAATTTTAGTGTTTTGAGAGTGCAAATAAGTTTGAATGGTGTTATGGGATATGTTGGTAAGTTGGTTGGGGTCCCGAGGGGCTCGAGATTTATTTCGGGCGATTAACAGACTCAATTGGACTTAAGGAAAATGTTGTTTTTGCTGCTGTGATGTTGCAGAGAAACTATGCTTCGCGTTCGGGGGTAGGGTCCAACATTCGCGAAGGGTTAGCTGGGGAAGCTGCAGGTTTGTTCTTCGCGTTCGCGGAGAGACGGGTGCGAATGCGTAGGTCTAGGGAGAGGAAGCTCTGCGTTCGCAGTTGAATGAATGCTTTCGCGAAGAAGATTGGGGACCCCAGGGATTTTGGCCTTCGCGATCGCAAAGGGGCGACCACGTTCGCGGAAATTGGACCAGTTTGTGCATCGCGAACGCGACCCAGTTGGTGCGTTCCCGTAGGGTAATTGAGGCCTGGAGACTGTTGTGCTTCGCGAATGCGGGGAGGGGGCCGCGTTCACAATGAACAAATAACTGGGCATTATTTAATTAAACCCTCCGCGACCTAAACCCTTTTTACACCATTTTTGTACGGACAAAGAGCTTTGGGGGCGATTTTTGAAGAGGAAAATCCTTGTTATTCATAGAGGTAAGTGTTTTGATCATTAAAACTCGATTATGGATGATTATAGAACATAAAAGCAGTGTAAATTCATGGAAAATCAGTAGAAAAATTGGGTTTTAGGGCTTGAGATTATGAGACCTTTAGGGGTCGATTTGAGGGGTCAAACGAACTCTGATTATGGTGTTCTTTATATGTACGTACTCGTGAGAGGACGAAGAACACTTTTGTATAAGAAATTCGGAGTTTCAGGACGCGGTCACGGGGGGTCGGGTTTTGACCGACGGATTTTTGAGCTAAATTTGATATCTTTCGATTGGAATTCGTTCCTTAAGCATATATTGACGATAAAAATCTGAACTTGGTCGATTTGGAGCCTTCAGAGGTTGATTCGAGAGGCAAGCGTGTTGTGGAATAGTTCCGGGCTAGTTTTGAGGTAAGTAATGTCTTTAAATCCTGTCCTGAGGGTATGAAACCACGGACTATGCACCCTTTCACGGGTTTTGAAATGAAAAGGTGGAAACTTTGGAAACATATGTCCTATTTAGGCGACTATTGAGTTGCGAAATCGATTTCTAAGCCTATGCTTAATTAGTATTATTTAATTATGATATGATTTGGGATGTAAGCCGTGTTTGGGGCCTAGTACCGACTTGTTTTCCCTTCGAGGGTTGTGTTTACCATATTTTCTTCACTGATATGTTATGATTTTACACTCGGTATTTTCCTGATAAATTGTTTTGACACTCAGAGTATTTTGATATTGCTTATTGAAAAATGAAACACAGTTTTTGGGTCGAGAACCTGGTATATTTATGGCCTAAGGGCACTGAGAGCGTCTGACTGAGTGAGACTTCCAGGCCTATATTGTGAGGAGACTTTCAAGCCTCATGAGTGTGGTGAGGAGGCTTTCAGGCCTCAGGAGAGTGGTGAGGAGGCTTTCGGGCCTTATGTTATTATTGCGCTTGGGCTGTAGGAACCCCTCCGGAGTCTGTACACACCCCCAGTGAGCGCCGGTACCGATTGAGTGATGATGATTGCCCGCGGGGCTGATACTGAGTGATGAATGATACTGAGTGATGATTGATACTGAGTGATTGAGAGAATGTCTGAGGGGCAACTGTTACAAAAAATGATTTTGGCCCGAGGGGCAGATTTATGATGATTTTACTAAGTTTTCGAACTATGATTTACTTCGTTTTCAAACTAGTTTTACTGAGAATTTTATTGAGGTATACTGATATTGCACTTGTCTTCAAGGGATTACCGGAAACTGATTTCGAACTTATTATTTGATGAATACTACATGGTGACTTGGTGTTTTACTGGTTTTGTGGAATTGTGTATTTGTACTGTGTGTTTTATAATTCTCAGACTGTGATATATTTTCATTACTACTGAGTTGGCGTACTCATAAAGACTCCCTGTGCCTCTGTGCACAGATTCAGGTGACGGTCTGGAGCAGTAGCTGTCCTTGCTTGTAGTTGAAGATTCACGGCATTTCGAGGTAGCTGTTCAGCGTCCACAGCTTCTCCACTTCCCTTCCTTATTATATTTTTAGCACTTGATTCAGAGAAAGATATTATAATTTTAGTAGAGTTAGATTTATCTATTCTTAGATGCTCGTGACTATTGACTCCAGTTCTTGGGGAGGTTTTGTTAGAGTTGTTGGAATGTTATTTGGGCGCTGAGACTTAATTATATTACTCCATGCTATGAGCTTCTTATTATTATATTGTGTACTATTATAATCGAACAATAGCGTAGTAATGTGATGGTTGGCTAGCCTAGTTCCACGATAGGCGCCATCACGGCCTGTTAGGATTTGGGGTCGTGACAAATAACATGCACAACATATCATACAAAGTATAGTACAAACAGATAGCAGTGATAGCAACAATATCAACTAGTGACATAAATTGCAAGACAGCAAGAACTCCATAAATATTGCTCACACGAATAATAAATACAAGTACAACCAATTAATCAAGTCCTTCAAAATATACATATTTTCTCTCTAAGTTTTTCAAATAAAAATCTTCAGAATGTAATCCTATCGATTAAATATATCCCGAATATACTTCCTCCAAATAAATATCTTGCGAATTTAAATCTTACAAATAAATATCTCCCGTTATGAATTTTTCAAATAATTTTCTTTCGTATATAATCCTGTTAAATAAAATCTTTCGAATATATTTCTTTCAAATAAAAACCTTTCCTTTCGAATATAATTCTTTCAAATAAAAACCTTTCGACTATAATTCTTTAAAATAAAATCTTTTGAATGTAAAACCTTTCCTTTTGAATAAAATTCTTTCAAATAAAAGCTTTTTGAATGTAATTATTTTAAATATAAACCTTTTCTTTCGAATATAATTCTTTCAAATAAAAACCTTTCGAATATAATTATTTAAAATAAAACCTTTCGAATATAATTCTTTCATGTAAGTCCTTTCATTTAAAATAAAATTCTTTCAAATAAAAGCATTTCAAATATAATTCTTAAATAAAAATCTTTCCGTTCGAATATAATTCTTTCAAATAAAAACCTTTCGAACATAATTCTTTTAAATAAAATTTCAAATATAATTCTTTTAAATAAAACCTTTCGATATAATTCTTTCAAGTGAAATCACCGATTGACACCTCACTTCATAATCCTAAAAATCTCGGGACTCATCCGACTTTCATACCTCACGGCACCTCGTGCCCATATTTCTATCCCAACCGTATGGGCAATTGACAAGACAAAAGGCATAATAATTTAATCAAATGACTGAGGAGCGAACGACGGGTACTTCACATATAAGTAACATAACATCAAATAGAGGTAAACAACAGGGGCACTCCCGAGGTACTGCCTCATAGTCCTAAAATAAATATGCAAGACAGGGGGATCTCCCGAGGTACCGCCTCGTAGTCCGAAAGTAATTATGCAATATAGGGGGATCTCCCAAGGTACCGTCTCATAATCCCAAAGTAAACATGCAAGACAGGGGGATCTCCCGAGGTACCGCCTCGTAGTCCCAAAGTAAATATGCAGTACATGGGGGATATCCCGAGTAAACGCCTCGTAGTCCCAAAGTAAATATGCAGAAGCAAAGACGGGAGCATAACTCAGCAAGAACAACCTCTTATTAAATCCAAATTTGATAAATAAATTAACGCCTCAATTTAAACTTGTTTACTTAATTATTTACAGATGGAAAATCAATAATGTAATTATTTTCAAGAAATATCAAATCAACAAACACACGGAATTCACATAAAATCCATGTGGCAATCACACAAAATTTTCATAAAAATTACAAACTAGACAAACAAGGAATGAGGCATGACAATAAAGGATTTAATAAGTAACAACAATTTTCAGTTTAATACTTAAGAGTGTCTATGTATTTTAACCGACAATATTTGCACATATAAACCAAGTACGTACTCGTTACCTCACGTACACGACTTTCACATTACACAAATGACACATACAACTCAATGCCTAAGGTTTAATTTCCCCACTCAAGATTAGGCAAGATACTTACCTTTACGAAGTTAGGCCGATATTCCAAAATAGCATTCTTGCTTGAATTGACCTCCGGACAGCTCAAATCTTTCCAAATTAATTGTATAACTTCATTAAAATTCATCGAAAACAATTCCGTATAATAAAACATCGACATAAAATTTCACATTAAAAAGTTAGTCAAAAGTCAACGCGGGACCCGTCTCTCGGAACCCGACATAATTTTCATGAAATTCGAACACCCAATCTGATACGAGTTAAACCATACAAATTTTACCAAATTTCAATAACAAATCGACCTCCAAATCTTAAATTTTCGTTTTTGAAAAGTTTTACAAATTTCTCCAATTTCTCCTATTTGATTCACTAATAATTGATGAAAATAACCACGGAATCATGAAGCATAATCACTTTTGGATATAGAACACTTACCCCAATCCATAAGATGTCGCCTAAAATATCGCCTCAATAAAATGCTTCAATCCCATATCATCACTCCAAATATGTTAAAATGTCCGAAACCCCAAAATATAGCTTCTGCCCAGGTATGTCGCATCTTTAAAATGCGGTCTACTTCAACTTATTTCCAACCTGAAATTGCAGTGAAAATTGCAGTACCCAGCTTCAGTAAATCAATCATAACTCTCTGTAAAAATATTCAAATGATGAATGGTTTAACTTTCTGGAAATTAGACACCAAGGGATATAACTTTTATGATTTGCGATCATCTCCCAATTCCTTACTGATTACAAGATATAAACTCCCAAAGTCAGCCCTGTAGAGCAGAAATTGCTAGTGATGCACACTGTCGTAAAAAACCAACAGTTAAAAATGATCCGCCCCTCAGGACCCCGCCCGAACACCCGAACAAGTCTCAAAACGTATTATGGACTTAGTCGAGGCCTCAAATCACATAAAACAACGCTAAAACACGAATCACACCCCAATTCAAGCCTAATAAAACTAAGAAATTTCAACTTCTACCTTTGATGCCTTAACCTATCAAATCAAGTTCGATTGATCTCAAATTTTGCACACAAGTCATAAATGACATAACAGACCTGCTCAAATTTGCATAGATGGATTCCGAGCCTGAAAATAATAAGTCAACTCTCGGTCAAACTTTCGAATTCTATTTTCCAACTTTTGCCAAAGTGTTTCAGTTTATTCTACGAACCTCCAACACTAATTTCGGGCATACACCTAAGTCCTAAATCACCATACGAAGCTATTGGAATCATCAAAACTCCATTCCAGAGTTGTTTTCTCAACAAACAAACTCCGGTCAACGCTTTTCATTTAATCTTCAAAAAAGAGAATTGTTCTTTCAATTTAATTCTGAATCTTCAAAAAATCAAACTCGACCGCAGACGCAAGTCATAATACGTATTAAGAGGTTTCTCAGGATCTTAAGTCGTTGCATGAGGCGTTAATTCTTAAAAAGACAAGTCGAATCGTTACATCCACGAACAAAGCAATGAATCAACCATGGCCTTGCCTTTTGAAAAAGCCTCCAAACCAACCAAATCTAGCAAAGTATCGGTCAAACGGTTGAAAATAAGCTTTAGAAATAACCCATTGATGAAAAAGGTTCAATTTTGACCATTTAAAAAAACATTCAACCCTGGACCCGCTTGGTCAAAAGCCGAGGTTTGGACCAAAAACCGATTACCCGTTCACCCCCGAGCCCGGCTATGTTATTTGTCTTGAAATTTGTCCTCAATTTGAGGTCTAAATCTCAATTTTACAAAATTCCTAATTTTTACCCAAATTCCTAATTTGTACCATGAAAATCCTAGATTTAATGTTGAAATCTTATGAAAAGTGATAGGGATTTGAAAGAAAGTGGATTAGAGTTGTTGGCCAATGATTTTGGGAAGAAAAGTCTCTTGATAAATTGCCTCTAGAATATTCAGGGTTGAGAAATAGTGTAAATTGAGCTAGGTCCCAATTTTCCCCTCTTACCCAGCTAGAGATGTAACAATTGCAATGTCTTATTTGAATGCGTATTATGCATCAAAAACCCAGATGTCGCAAATGCGACAAAATTATCGCAATTGCGAAAACCCATCCATCGCATATGCTGTCAGATTCTTAGCAAATGCGAAGATTTTTTATTTTGTACGGGTGTCACAAATACGACCAAATTCTTGCAAAAGCGATCCTAGACAGTTTGCAAATGCGAATATTTTCTTGCAAATGCAAGGTTACCCAATCCCAAGCTCTGCTCGCAAATGCGGACATTTGTCCGCAAAAGTGATTCTCGCAGTTGAGAGCCAGACCTCACAAATGCGATATCTACAACTGAAACGGTACCAGCAGACTTCAAACAATCCAAACCCATCCGAAATGCGTCTGAAACTCACCTCAGCCCCTAGGGCTCGAAACCAAACATGCACACAAGTGTAATAACATCATACCGACCCGCTCGCACGTTCTGATCACCAAAATAACATCTACAACTACAAAATCAAAATCAAAATGAATGAAATTTCAAAGGAAAACTCAAGAACAACTAGAATCACAACTAAACGTCCGAACCATATCAAACCAAGTCCGAATTGCATCAAATTTTGCGGATAAATTTCAAATAAAGAAATGGACCTATACTAAGTTCCAAAATTAAAATCCGAACCCGATAGCCATGAAGTCAATTTACGGTAAAACCTAGGAGATTTCCAAACATTCAAATTACTAACTTTCGGCAAATTTAGTCAAACCAACCAAGAGACCTCTGATTTCAATCACAGGCATACGACCAAGTGCAAAATCACAATATGGTCCTAGCGGAATCATCAAATTATCGATCACGTGTTGTTTACATAAAATATTGATTGTGGCAAACTTAAGTTTTTTATAAACCCAAAATTGAATTTTCTTGAAATTTTTACATTAAACCTTTTCAAAAAGCAACACGGACCACACACGCAAACCAGAAAACATCAAATGGAGCTTATGGACATCCGAAAACTCCGAAAGGCTAGTACTCAATTGACCTATCAGGTCGTCACATTCTCCACCTATAAATTAAACATAAGTCCAAGAGCCGACATAGAAATGTACCTGGAGTGGTGAAAAGGTGTGGGTATCTTCTCCCATATTGGACTCGGACTCCCACGTAGCTTCCTCGATCGGCTGACCTCTCCGTTTCACTCTAACAGAAGGAGAACTCTTAGACCTTAATTTCCGAACCTACGGGCTACAATTGCCATCGGCACCTTCTCATAAGTCAATTCTGTATCCAATTGGACTGAGCTAATATCTAATACATGTGACGGATCATCATGATACTTCTGAAGCATGGAAACATGGATCACCGGGTGAACTACTAAAAAGATCTCAAAAGGACCAGTATACCCAGAGCTCAACTTACCATTCTTCCCGATCCTCATCACGCCCTTCATGGGTGAAATCTTGAGCAAAACCCTCTTTCCCACCATGAATGCTACATCACCAGCCATCCGATCAGTGTAACTCTTCTGCCTAGGCTAGGTTGTACGAAGCCGATTCTGAATCAACTTGACTTTCTCCAAGGCATCCCGAATCAAATCAGTACCCAATAACCGAGACTCTCCTGACTCAGACCAAATTAACTAGGGAACAACATTGCCTCCATATAAGGCCTCATAATAAGCCATCTGAATACTGGATTGGTAGATGTTGTTGTAGGCGAACTTAGCAAGCGGTAGAAACGGATCCCATGAACCCTCGAAATCCATAACACGTGCACCTATCACATCCTCCAAGATGAATGGTGCGCTACGACTGCCCGTCCTTCTGGGGGTGAAATGTTGTACTCAACTCAACCTGTATGCCTAATTCCTGCTGCACGACTCTCTAGAAATGTGATGTGACCTACGTGCCTTGGTCGGATATAATAGATACTGGCACACCATAGAGACGAACAATCTCACAGATATAGATATAAGCCATCTGCTCTAAAGAATAGATAATCAGAACCGGTGTAAAATGTGAGGACTTAGTCTATCCACAATAACCCACACTGCGCCAAATTTTTTCAAAGCCCGTGTGATTCCAACAAAGAACACCATGGTAATACTCTCCCACATTTACTCGGGAATCTCAGGTCTCGAAGCAAACCACTCGGCGTCTAATGCTCTTACTTCACCTGCTGGAAATTCAACACTGAGCAACATACTTTAAAATAACTTTATTCATTCTTCTCTACCAATAATGCTGCCTCAAATCATGATACATCATGGCGGTAGACGGATGAAGGGAATATCACAAACTATGGGCTTCCTCAAGAATCAACTCACGTAACCCATCCACATTGGCCACAAACATCCGACCCTGCATCCGCAACACCCCATCATCTTCAATAGAAACCTCCTTGGAAACGCTGTGGTGCACCATGTCCTTAAGGACAAGAAAATTGGGGTTGACATACTGATGCTCTCCGATGCGCTCATACAAAGACTACCTAGAAACCACACAAAAAAGTACCGGGATGGGCTCCAAAACATCTAACCTCACGAGCTGGTTGGCCAAAGCCTGAACATCCAATGCTAGAGGTATCTCACCGACTGGAATATATGCAAAGCTACCCATACTCTCAGCCTTTCTGCTCAAGGCATCATCCACCACATTGGCCTTCCCGAGATGGTACAAAATGGTGATATCATTGTTTTTAATAGCTCTAACCACCTCTGCTGCATCAAGTTTAGATCCTTTTGCTTAAATAAGTGCTATAGATATTGATGATCTATGAATACCTCACACGACACACCGTATAAATAATGCCTCCAAATCTTCAATGCATGCACACTGGCTGCTAACTCTAATCATGAACATGGTAGTTCTTCTCATGGAGCGTCATCTAACGTGAAGCATAAACGATCACCATACCTTCCTGCATCAAGACACATATGATTTCAATATGCGAAGCATCACAATAAATAGCATAGGAACCCAATGCTGACGACAAAACTACAATTGAAGCAGTGGTCAAAGCAGTATTGAGCTTCTGAAAGCTCCCTTCACACTTATCGGACCATCTAAAAGGAGCACCCTTCTAGGTCAACCTAGTCAATGGGGCTGAGATAGATGAAAAACCCTCCACGAACTGACGATAATAACCCGCCAAACCCAAGAATCTCCAAATCTCTATAGCTGAAGTAGGTCTAGGCTAGTTGTGAACTGCCTTAATCTTCTTAGTGATGTTTTAGACTTCAATACTACACAATATTATAAATTAATTGTGCAGTACCCAATTTTTGAGTGTTGTCTAATAAGAAGAACCTTGTTCTTCTTAATCTACTACTTACGACAGTTTGCGGAATAATTAATCAGTAATAGTAAAGACACATGGATTTTTACGTGGAAAACACCTGGCTCAAAAGGTGAAAAAACCACGGCCTACTCCTCAGTAGGATTTTCTCAAAACTCTTCACTAAACACTGAGCCAAAACGGACTTACAAAATAAACTCTTTTGTAATCCTAGGACTAACTGTAATCCTCTTTGTATCAACTAGCCTCTAGCTAATTTCTACAGATTTCAAGCTAACTTTAACTTGAACAATGTGTACCTATTACAATTGCTTCTATGAAAGCTGATAAGATAAAATATTTAAATTCCTACTACAATCAACTAGACTTAACATATAAACAATGAAATTGTTCCCTCTAGTTGAACTGTAGCCTTTGTATCGCACAACAATTCTGCTTGCAAAACCTCTGGAACTTTTGCTTCAAAACTTGTTTCACTTTTTGTACTTGTGCGTCACTTCTTTCAGCAGTAGTACTTTGATTATTTATAGAGGTCGTTTGTTGAGTCCATGATACAATTCTTGATCCAACTCTTCCTTGGTAGACAAGTTTGATTGTAACTCAACTTCCTTCCTCTATTCCTGTCCTAGCTGAAATCAACTTCTATTTTCTCTATCAATTTGCAACCTTTTCGTATTAGGAGACATTCTCTTAGTTCTTTGATACTTATCAATCACCAATATCTCCTAGACTTGTACGATTTGTGATCCAACTGCTTCAGTCAGAAGTGTGTGCTATGATGGACCTGGTTCAACTGGACTCCTGTTGTCAATCTTCAAAACCCATTCAGTGACATGGGCAAAAAATTCCCCCTTTTTGATGATGAAAAACTCTGTGCATTTATCCTGTATACACATCCAACACTTTTATTTTTGTGAGCATTAATCATCAAGAACCAGGTTCATTAGGTTATAAATATCACTTCACAAAAAAATTTCAACAATTGAAACAATAACTGGAGCACATCTTTCCCCTCTTGGCATCATCGAAATGTTGCAAAATGATACTTACCAGTAATTAATTCTTACTCATGGCCAATTTAGGCAACTGCAGGTGCATACATAATTAATCAACACAAGAAACCAAAAATGTAAGCTAAATCATAAATAGAGACATTTGTCAAAACACCAAGATTTTATTTAATTAACATGGTTGATCAACACCAAAACAGATTAAAACAAAGACAACCAAAACATGAGTACGGCAGAATTAAAAAAACTGAAACAAACAACTAGACACAGTTTCGAACTGAGCACTTGATAGGATATGAGGGGGTAGTTCTGGAAATTCCTAAGTTTGGGGTGGTGCAGACGAGGCAGGACTCTTGGTTTGGAGAAGAGACAACATTTGGTTTAAGACACCCTCATTTTTCTCCTTCTCCTTGGCTAATTCAGCTTTGAGAGCATCACGCTCACCTTCTACCTCAACTAAGCGAGTCTTCAAGCGAAGGATCTCCATATCCTTTTGCTCACTTTCTTGCACCAGAGTACGAACCTCGATGTTGACCGGTTGCTTCCGAGATGAACCAGGTTCATCTGCTGGGGCACTAACAATGTAATCACACGATAGCAAAGTGTCCTTCCCAAAGAAATCCTTAGCAGTAGCCATTTCAGCCTTCTTTGTGGGAACTCCAAAATGACCCAGAACTGCAGTAAGTATAAATCCATAAGGAATCGCATGGGCCTTGGTTCCGTTTACCACCCTGTCCAAAAGCTGGATGATCAAAGATGGCCAATTGATCTGCTTGCCTCTATATAGGCACTCCATGAGCGTTAGATCCATATAGTTTGCAATGTTCCTGCGCTCTTGTCTTGGCAACATAAATTTAATCACAAACTCAAAGCACAACTTGTGTTCAGGCTTCATCTCGCTTTTGTACACTGCCCTGGGCTCAGGGTCTTCTTCATTGTCACAAAAGAATCTAGTGATGGTAAGTGCTGAAGCCATTCTATCCAAGCAAGGCCATCTCTGCCTTGTATAATCATCATATCCCTCAGATGGAATGTCTAGAATGACTCCCAGTTCTTGTGCGTCAAAGGAGACTTCAACTCCCCTGACTAATGATGTAACCCTTCCTCCAATCACAGTTGCATTCCCCATGAATTTCACTACTTCATTTATGACAAGCCTGCCCTCCAAGCGAAGGACCATGTCCTTCCAGCCTTGAGCTGCCAGAAAATCCACTAAGTACCTCATACCTGGCTCCTCCAAGTCTTTCAGTAATTTTCCATTAAAAATATGTCGCTTGCCAAACATGGAAACTCTGTCCATCGACACTTCTCCAACCTCCTTCTCATCATCTCCACTCCAATCAGGATCATTATCTTTTTCAACAATCTGAACTTTCTTCTTCGACTTTACCTTGGATCGTGTCCTCGTAGATGTACCTACGGTGGTAGCAGACATAGGTGCTAACTTCTTTGAGGAAGTCTTAGTCAATTTTGCCTTGGGTGTCTTGACCAACACTGGGGTAACCTCTTCATTCTGTTGGACCAGGTCCAACATCTCATCAACAACAATAGCGTCAATAGGCTCCCCTACTTTTACTTTCCCTTTCTCAGCTCTCTTTCTTTTGCTCTCTTGAAGATCTTTTTCCATCTTTTCCTCTTCTTCACGAACAGTATTTCTCGTAGCTCGTACCCTTGGAACAGGTACACCAACAGAATCATCAGTTTTCCTTTTCTTCGAGGCCTTAGACTTAATGGACTTGGGAGTCCTTCTCTTCTTGGGGTTTTATGAGTCCCCCAGTTTCTTAAGTCTCTCAGCCAAGGTTTCTTCCCCAAAAGAAACACGATCATCTATCTCCTTCATAAGCTAATCTAATCCAGATTATCAGGAATGGGGCCACAAATACTGAGTATGGAACCATCCTTCCCAGAACCCCTCACACCTGCATCTCCCTCATTCTCACTAATTTTCCCAGTTTTTCTTGGTCTTATTGGCACTTCCACATCCACCACAGACCCAACCAGCACAAATCTATTTTCAGAATTGAACAGAGAGGTAACATCAGTATTACCTTTCTCAACACTTGACGAACCAGGTGCATCGTCCTCTTGTGCTGATTTAAATGATTCACTGGATGAATCAGGTTTGGGTTCTTCTTTAGCCTGTAAGAAATCTTCCAAGAACTTTGCTCGTGACCCTGAAGCCACAGATTTTCGTGCAAGAACCTTGACACGACGAGGTTTTGGGGCTGGAATAGGGTTTCACGATTTTGAGAATCAGATGAAGCAGACAACATTTTTAATTTTTGAGAGAAAAATAAGAAAGGGCAAAAGACAGTGGAGATTTGAGTGTTGAATGACTTGAACAAGGTTCGTCTATAACTTTATTTACTATTGGTAATGATGGCCTATTTATAACTTGTGGCTGGGGTAATTGTAACGGATGAGTATTAACACAAGTAGGATACTAATCGATTAAGGACTGTCAATGATTTGACATTAATTAGACCGTTTCTTTCCCCCTAAAACTAGGCTAATTTAATGAGACGGAACTTCTTGAAACTGGTTCATTTTGGGTAAGTACAAGAATTTGAACTGAACCATAAAAGGATAGAGTCCTACTCATGTATGACTGTACTTGAATTAATACATGTTTGGAGATGAAAACGTACCTTGTTTGTCATGTAAACCAGCATGGATGAACCAGGTTCATCCTGAAAAAACTTTATTTTGCCTCAATTCACAAATAGAGAAACATCATTAGCAACTAGGGAATCATATTAATACATGGCAGAAGAGTATGACAACAAAGACATAGTGCTGAGAAATGATTAATCTTATTAAGTACCCTAATTAAAGTTTCTAGCCATAAAACTTTCTCATTTTTTTCAATATGTGATCTTAATCATCCCTAATTCAAGCCTGTTTCTCTCATAATGCTCCCTACTCAATGCTTTGGTAAATATATCAACAATTTGATGATCAGTGGCACAGAATTCAATTGAGATCATCCCATTCTCATAATTGTCCCTCAGGAAATGGTGCCTAACATCTATGTGCTTAGTCTTATGTGATGAACCGGGTTCTTAGTCATACTAATAGCACTAGTGTTATCACAGTAAATAGGAATGCATCCCACATCTACACAAAAGTACAGGAGTTGTTGCTTAATCCACAGCAACTGAGCACAGCAAGAGGCTGCAGCCACATATTCAGCCTCAGCAGTAGATAAGGCTACTGAATTTTGTTTCTTGGTAGCCCAAGGTACAAGGCAGAAGCCCAAAAAATGAGCCATACCTGAAGTACTTTTCCTGTCAACCAGGAAACCTGCATAATCAGCATCAGCATATCCTACAAGGTCGAAATTACTCCCCTTAGGATACCAATGGCACAAATCAGTAGTGCCCTTAAAATATCTCAAGATTCTCTTCACTGGAGTGAGATGGGACTCCTTTGGATTGGCTTGAAACCTAGCACATAGTCCCACACTGAACATGATATCAGGTCTACTTGAAGTAAGATATAGTAGAGATCCAATCATCCCTCTGTACGTCTTCTGATCAACGGATGAAGCAGGTTCATCCACATCTAATTTTGTAGTTGTAGCTATTGGGGCATCTATCTCCTTTGAATCTTCCATTTTGAACTTCTTGAGGAGTTCTCTCACATACTTTTGCTGATGAATCATTGTTCCATGCGGAGTTTGTTTGATTTGTAGACCTAAGAAAAAGGTTAGCTCACCCATCACACTCATTTCGAACTCACTCCCCATTAGTGTAGCAAATTCCTTGCTGAGCTTCTCAGTTGTTGCCCCAAATATGATATCATCAACATAAATTTGTACAACCAAAAGACCTTTTCCCTTTTCCTTTAAGAATAAAGTACAGTCAATTTTGCCTCGTTTGTACCCATGTTGCAGCAGGAATTTTGACAATCTATCGTACCAGGCTCTAGGTGCTTGCTTGAGACCATAGAGAGCCTTGTCAAGTTTATATACACGATCAAGTAATTCTTTGCTTTCAAAACTAGGAGGCTGTTTTACAAATACCTCTTCCTTCAAATAGCCATTGA
>ML270930.1:0-17514 GCA_005239495.1 Nicotiana undulata | reverse complement strand
TGTTGAGAGGGGGGGGGGGACAGAGCTGAAAAGGAGAATCTGTAAAGAGGGAAAAATCAAATTTAGGAAATTCTAAACTTTTTAAATGTCAACTTTCCACGCCAAAATGCTACCGGGCGACCCGATACTCAACCTAAACATAGGCCCAAGTCCGGAATCATCATACGAACCAATTTGAATTTTCAAATCCCGATTCCGAGACCGTTTACTCAAAAGTCAAACCTTAGTCAATTCTTCCAACTTAAAGCTTCTGAAATGAGAATTTTCCCTCAGAATCAACTCCAAACATCCAGAAACTCAATTTCGACTACGCGTACAAGTCATAGTACATGGAGTGAAGCTACTCAAGGCCTCAAACCACCGAACGACGCACTAGAGCTCAAAACGACTAGTCGGGTCATTACAATATATATTTTTGGGGAATATTTAGGAGTAATTTCTTATGTATGGGGCAAATATTAGGTGCTCACAAATACATATTTATATGAGACTTAGCAAAATTCTCTAGACATTTTACTGTTTAAAGGGTGATAAATTAAGACACGAAAGATGGCCACATTATAAATCAATCAATTATTCTACAGCAGCGTAAAAGAAACTAAGCAAAGACAAAGAAAAATATAAATAACATGAGTGGAAAGATATAACCAAGTTGAAACTCAAGAATAAAGTCTATAAAGATTAAATATTCAAAAAGATAAATCTAAATCATATGAAAGTAAATATATTCAATACATTATAGTTTGCTACTCATAATCTTTAGAATACTTTGTGTCTTGCTAGTGTGCTGGAAATAATTTAGTTTCAGTAGGTGTAACATAACAAATATGAGAATTACAATTTTGAGTTTAATTGCTTGCTGGCTTGTAACCGTTTTCATAATTTCAAAGGCCCAAGAAAAACTTTAATGCTTCATTATATTTGAATGTAGTGTATAAATATATTTTTTACAAATTTATTCGGTATGATTCAGTATTTTTTGGCTTATTTCATAAAATTAAAATTTACCCTAATTATCAGTACAACTATAGATTTATATAAAAACCTACAATTTTATTAAAAAGCACTTAAAAATTGATTCGATGTGATACAGTTGGATTGATTTAGTCAATTTTTAAATATTCATTGACACCCTAACAGGAAAGTAGTACATTAACATTGATTATACCTACTTTTGAGTTATCACAAATGTCCTTGCTTGTTTTTGCCAACATATTAAAAGTAAAGACCTTTTGTCATTCCAACCCAAAATTTTCCAAATTATTTCCCTCTTGCAATTCCTTTCCTTCCATGTACTTAACAAAAATTTTGGGGGACCGTCATATTCTTCTTTCCTTGTGTGACATTCGTCCTCAAATGTTGGTGCTGGTCATTATACAGGTTGAAAGAAAGTATTTTGACATTATATCCTATTTACATTGCTTATGGTCCAATATTTTTAATTGGCTATGGTATTCCCCAAAAGTTCACATAGAGTTCCATTTGCAGTTGAACTATCTTTAACTTTAAACATGTTTCAACAACACAATAACCACTCGTCAACATCATACACAATCACAATATGCCAATTTATATGTTAACATTTTCTACACATTACCCTATGCAAAATAGATTTACATCTATATATAATCGTAAAGAAGATCATATATATGAATTCTCTTATCGAGTACTTGAGAGTAGTGGCGGGTGCAGAGTTTAGACGTTGTGAGTTATGATTTGAGAAAATGAATATATATAGTTCAACCTTGAAGCATTGGATATTGTCAAATCTACGAACTCATGATTTGATTTGTCACTGCGCTTGAAAGAGATAGTAATATTGTAACGACTCGACTGGTCGTTTTGAGCATTTGCACTTAGCTTGTTATTTGAGGGCATGAGTAGCTCCGTGTGATGTATTCTGACTGATGTGAATCTTCGGTTTTGGTTTCCAGGTTATTCGGAATTTGATTTAGAAGAATGATTCTCAGCTAGAAGCTTCAAATTGAAAATGTTTGACCAAGTTTGATTTTTTTAGAATTTGATCCTGGAACGAAGTTTTGATGGTTCTGCTAGGTCCATATAGTGATTTTCGACTCGGGCGTATGTCCGGATTTTCATTTGGATATTTCTAGAAGGTTTCGGCACTAACTGGCGAAAATTGGAGGTTTGATGGCTTGGGAAGTTCATTAGTTTGATTGGAAGTTGATTTTGAAGACATCAGGTTCAGATTGTGGTTCCGGAAGTTGGAATATCTTCGTTATATCATTTGGGACTTGTGTTCAAATTTTGAGTTTATTCCGGGATGATTTGATATGTTTCGGCGCGTGTGTTGGAAACTTGAAAGTTCAAAGTTTATTGGGTTCGAATTGAGATATGTTGTTTGTGTGTTTTGAGGCCTCGATTAGGTCCGTGTTATGTTATGTGACTTGTGGGTATGATTGGATGGGGTCCCGAAGGGCTCGGGCGTGTTTCAGATTGAGTTTAAATCATTTTCTTTAGTATTTCAGCTGCTGGTTCTGGTGTTCCGCACCTGCGATTGGTATTGTGCCAATGAAAATGAGGAAGATTTGGGCAATTCCGCAGAAGCGGGCGAAGGGCCACAGAAGCGCCTCCGCAGGTGCGAGACTGGGAGCGCAGATGCTAGCCTAGTGTTTTAAGTGGTTTCGATAGAAGCGGGAAATTTATCGCAAATCGGTTTCGTAGGTGTGAAAATATGGCCGCAGGTGCGAAAGTCCTGGGCAGAATGTTTAAAAACAAGGGTTCGCGAGTTTGGATTCATTTTGACATTTCCAAGCTCGGATTGAGGCGGACTTGGAGCGAATTTCATCACAAGGATTGAGGCAAGTGTTCTCTACTCGGTTTTGATTATATTCCATGAATCTATCTTCGATTTTAGCTGTTGGTTGATGATTTTTAAAGAGGAAATTGGCGGTTTTTGTAACGACCCAACCGGTCGTTTTGCGTTCTAGGACCCCGTGCCCCTAAATGAGACTTCCCGTAGTTTCTTTTGCTGATTTATGACTTGCGGGGACGGGTGATTCGAGGTTTGGAGGAGTTTTGAATGGGTTAGGAACACTTAGTTCCTTAAGGTTTGCTTTTAAGGCCAAGTTTGACTTCGGTCAACGTTTTGAGTATACGACCTCAGAATCGAGATTCGAAGGTTCCGGTAGCTTCGTATGATGGTTTCGGACTTGAGCTATGTTCGGAATGAGTTTTGGACGACCCGGGAGCGTTTCGACACAAAATAGTGAAATAAGAGTTTCTTTAAGTTCAAATTGAGGTTTGGAACGTGTTTTTGCATTATCGAGGTCCAAACGGAATTCCGAGATCGGGAATAGTTCTGTCATGTCATTTATGACTTGCTTGCAAAATTTGGTGTCATTCCGAATAGTATAGGTAGGTTCGGCGCATTGTTAGCTAATTCAAGAAACTTAAGTTCTTAAGTTTGATTCTATAGGTTATGAGGTATGATTTTTAGCTTTAGCGTTGTTTTGGGCGTTCCGAAGGCTCGAGCGAGTCCGTATTATGATTTAGGACTTGTTGGTATATTTGTACAAGGGGTCGGGTGGGCCCGGATGCCATTCGAACATCGCGCGAGGCCAAAAACCAGCAAAAACAGCTGCTAGTGCACCAGATCTGGTGCGACCACACCTGCGGAGGCCTATCCGCTGGTGCGAGACCGCTTCTGTGGTCCTTGCCTCGCAGGTGCGGTCCCAGGTAAGGCTGCCCAATTTACTCAGGCGCGGATCAAAATCCGCAGAGGCAGAGCCGTAGGTGCGGACTCCGCTCCGCAGGTGCGAGCCGAGACACCCCTTCCCTAATTCCGTAGATGCAGTCCTCGAGCCGCAGGTGCGAAGAGCCTGTAGGCAGTGAGGTTCTTTTAAAACACGGGATTTAGCCATTTTTCACCATTCTTTTCCACCATTGACGAAATTGAGAGCTTGCAAAAGAGACAAAAGACCTAGCTACTGTAAGGTAAGTAATTCCTACTATAATTTAACTTAATTACTTGAATTCCTAGGTAGATTAACATCCTAAATTAGTATAAATCATAGGTTTAGAGTAAAACCTAGGTTTTTGGTAAAAATGAGAATTTCCCAAGAAGTTTAGCATGGAGTCATACAAAAACTATATACTATTTATCCTTAGGCTATGGGCGAGTGTTTCCTTCAAAAATTTCCGAATCCGAGCATGTGGGCCCGGAGGTGTATTTTGAGATTTTTCAAAGTAGGATGAAATAGTCATTTAAATAGGGAAATTCCATACTTTTGTGTATAGATTAATTCATTTATTCAATATTTGGCTAGTTTCGAGTCCTTGGGCGACGAGTTTGGAGTTTTGGGCGCATTCTTGACCCGGAAAGTAGGCTCGGTACGAGGTGAGTCTCCTTTCTAACCTTGTAAGAGGGAATTGTCCCCATAGGTAAATATAAACGATGGCATGTCCTTAGTTGCGGGGGCTACGCACGCACGAAGTGACGAGAGTCCGTGCGCAGCTACTATTATGTTATGTTGGGTAGTTTTAGGATTCACAAGCATGCTTTATGTGCCGTATCGATAATCTTAAATGTTAATTTAGACTGCCTAATATCCTTGAACTATTGAATGCATATCTAGGAGGTTACATTCTGAAATTATTATCATTGAATCCTTTTCCTGTAAGTATATCTTTTACTGAATCCCTGATATCATGTTAATTATGTGTATGTATACGGGTACCCGCATCACACGTATGATTCGCGAGCGGGGTAGCCCTACTATGATGTCAACTGCGTCGCATGTTTGATTTGTGAGCGGTGTAATAGATGCATCTATGGTTCGATCCGTTCGACCCTTCAGCAATGCACATTTATTTTCGCATCGTATCAGCTGTACGTTCATGACATGTCATGTGTTTGTGAATTGTCTGGGTGTTATGTGAATGTGCGACTGTAGAATGTCATGAAAAGGAAACTAGGTAATTTGTATGCTAGGGATCTTGACACGTAGAGATAGTTGTAAATGTTATTTGATGCTCCTGCCTTCATTATTATCCATGACTGCTATTCCTGCTTAGCCTTACATTTAAACTATATTATCTGGACCCTAGTAAGTATCACGTCGACTTCTCATCACTACTTTTTCGAGATCAGACGGGATATTCACTGGGTATATATTGTTTATGTACTCATGCTACACTTCTGTACTTAAATGTACAGGTTCTGAGGCAGGTGCATCTGGGTATCAGTCCGGAGCTCGTCCCTGACTTATATCTGGTTCAGACTTCTCGGTGAGCTGCTTTCCCTGACGACTTCCAGCAGCGCCTTGGAGTTTTCTTTCTTTTATTATGTCTACTTACTTTTCCTCAGACAGTAGGGTAGATTGTATTATTTTGGATTTTCATTTCTACTAGATGCCTGTAAACTTGTGACATTAGAACCTGACACACACGTAGTAGACATTGTATTTTTGGACTGTAAATATAAATTATGACTTTATGGCTATTCCTGTTTAAAAATGGCCTAAGTTGTCTGTTTCACTTAATGTCTCGAATTTGAACTTAGTAAGTGACGAAAAATGCTTTTGGTAAATTGAATGAAACTCATTAATAATCAATGTTGGCTTGCCTGACACGGTGTTGGGCGCCATCGCGACCTGATTTAGGATTTGGGTCATGACAGTTTTGGTCTAAAGTTTCATATTACAATTTTTTGAGTTTTGAACATCGAATTGGAGTCGAATTTGAGTGAAACTAGTATGGTTGGACTTGTAATTGAATGGATTCTCGGATTTTGTGAGTTTTGTCGGTTCCGAGGTGCGGTCCTGGGTTGGGCTTTTGGGACGATTTCGGGGTTTGATTCAAGAGTTGATTTTTTATGATTGGGATTGGTTCCTTTAGAATAGTTTGATGTATTTGAATTGAGTTTCGAGCCATTTGGAGGTCGGGACGCTAGAGATGGCATCTTTAGAGCATCGCTTGGCCTGCTCGGCGTTAGTATTGGCTCATTCGAGGTAAGTAACTCTTCTAAACTTAGTGGTGAGGGTATGAAACCCCAGATTATGTGTTATGTGATTGGTATTGAGGTGACGAGCGTGTGGGCATGCACCCTTTGAATTTGGACTCTGTTATTCCCATGGCACTATATAGTGGCTCTATTTCATTGATATTTGTGTTTTCACCATTTGGTAAAATAACTGAACTGTGAATAATGCTAGCTATCCTGTTTAGGCCTTATGCTGATATTGTTAGGACCCATAGTGGTCGCTTCATACTGTCATCTCACTGATTTTATTGATATTTCGTACTCAGTCATATTCATGCATTCATATCATATCTCAGTCTCAGTTGTTATGTATTGATACATCATATTATTGTTGTCGGTCTAGTTTCATGACATTGTGAGCCCGTGAGGGAGACTGGAGAGTGTGATGACTCATAGAGGATGAGAGCCTGTTTATGAGTGACAATTATGGGATCAGGCTGCACGCCGCAACAGATATATTGATGATTATGATAGCGCTTGAGCTGTAGGAGCGCCTCCGGAGTCTGTATACACCCCTAGTGAGCGCGGATGATATTACAAAGGGATGGATTTTCCAGGACATGGATTTGTCCTAAGTACTTGATATTTAGGGATGGATTTCTCCACAGGGTTGGATTTCCCTTTTTCCTCGGTACTGAGTGACTTCTAGTCAGTGTTGTATGTGTTCCGGGATGGATTTTCCTTGGCCGTATGGGCCATATACAGTACCAGTGGTTGAGCCTGATGAGTGAAAAGTGTGAGATAATGAGATTGAGTACTCTGAGAGTGTGAGTACATGATTAATCTATGAGATACATGGCATTGGCAGGCATTCATTACATACAGGCATAGAGATGTATTTTTCCTCATGATGTACGGTATCATGTCATTCATGAATTTTTACACACATTATTATGTGGGCATAGAGAGGTATTTCACACTTTCTATCTGGAAAGAAAATGAAATATCTAATTTATTGTGGAAAGAATTTTCGGAAAAATTTACTGTTTTCAAATCATATTTTACGACGATCTCGGTAAAGGATTTGATTTTTCACTGATATTCTTGAAAAGTGGAACTATTTTCGGAAAAACTGTGAAAAAGCTGAGCATTTTTATCGCTGAGTTACTTTCTTATTTATATGCTCTACGTTGTTATGAACTACTATTGGTTATTGGTGTAGGACTCGACCTATGTTCCAGCTCATCACTGCTTTCAACCTAAGGTTAGATTTGTTACTTACTCAGTACATGTGGTCGGTTGTAATGATACTACACTTCTGCACATTGCGTGCAGATGTTGGTGGCAGTTGTTGCTGTGCTCGAGAGTTGCTGGATTTGAAGAAGTACCCGAGTCCATGTTGTAGCTTCCTCTGTTGTTCGGGGTAGCCATATATTAAATTGTGTTGTTTATGTACTTTTCAAATAGATTATGTATTTATTTCATTTCCGCATGTAAATTCTACTCTTAGAAGCTCATGATTTGTACTACCGGTCCTTGAAAAATGTAATAGATCTAGACAATGTATTTTGTTTAATTGACTTGTTAATGTGATTGAGATTGGATAATTATTAGTTGGCTTCCCTAGCGGGTTAGGTTAGGTGCCATCACGACTAGCGGATTTTGGGCCGTGACATATATTTTGCATTAGGTATGATTAGAATTATAATTTTTTGGTTTATATTCTCAACTCCATTTTCCTAATTAGTAATAGTGAAACGCATATAGAGTTGTTTTGTATGCTTATTTTGCAAGAAGTCTTTGATTATACTTTTGTGTATATCATATATGAAATTTACTGCATGGAGTTTGATATTATGATTGTTGAGGTCCAATAAATGATTTTGATTTTTGGTTTCCTAGCTAAAGATTGACTGACAATTAGCGCATGCTTTGGTTCGAACGAGGGTGGCTTTGATTTCCAAAGTCAGATTAAGATACACTAGTTTATTATGTGGCTGCAAAATTATAACAATGAATATAGTCGAACCGAAGATAGTGAGAGTGCCTTTACACATTTTACTTCCCAAATATTGATCAAATTCCTTTCGAAAATATTCTTTACTATTCATCTTTGGTGGCTACCAGACCAAAGGAAATACAACGAAGCCTTTACATTTAGAAGGGATACTAGTTTTTCTTTCTACTGTACTCTGGTCACATGCATTGCACGTGCGTCCCATATGAATTAATATAAACTTTTAAACAATATAAATAATATCAAAATATATGTAAGTAAAGAGTAACTAAGTTTGAAAGAAAGTACAATAGTGTGTATTTACTTATGTAGTTCTAATATATCAAAAATTTAGTATGACATTTTCTTTTTTGATATTTCGACAACACATTTGTATATAGTATAGATGTGAATATGAGTAATGTCATTTATGCTTATAAATGTTTCATGTCTTAAAGTTTGCATCTCATCTTTAAGAAATTATAGCCTCCTCCTTTTTACGGTCACATACCTATAAAGAAGATATTGCGATATAAAGTTTTTGTAAAAGTTGTACAAAATGGTTTATTACTGATATTAGAAAATTTAATCAACAACAACAATAACATACCCAGTAAAATTCCACTAGTGAGGTTTTACTGGGGAGAGTAGAGTGTACGCAGACCTTACCCCTACCCCGAAAAGAGTAGAGAGGTTGTTTCCCGGAGACTCTCTGCTCAACAAGAGAGACAATAATATCAAAAAAGAAACAAAAGAAAATGTATGTAACAACAAAAGATGCCAGAAAGAAAATAACAACAACGAATAAGTGAAAGGAAATAACACAAAACTATGCAAAATAACAATGTGAACACAACATAGACCACTAACAAACCTAAACATAACTCTATCACACTATCCGGTACAAATAGGGAAGAACTCACGACAATCCCCTAGCCTACCACCTTAATGCTCGATCTCCACATGTATCAAGATCCATGTCCTCGAAAATCTAAAGTCGCGCCATGTCCTGCCTAATCACCTCGCCCCAATACTTCTCAGGCCGCCCTCTGCCTGTTCTCGTACCTGTCAAAGTCAACCACTCACACCTCCTAACCGGTGCATCTAGGCTTCTCCTTCGCATATGTCTGAACCATTTAAGCCGCGCTTCCCGCATCTTGTCGTCCACGGGAGCCACGCCCACCCTCTCCCAAATATCTTCATTCATAATCTTATCCAACCTAGTGTGCCCATACATCCATCTCAACATCCTCATTTCTGCTACTTTCATCTTTCGGATATGTGAATTCTTGACTGGCCAACACTCAGCTCCATACAACATGGCCGGTCTAACCACCGCTCTATAAAACTTACTTTTGAGTTTCGGTGGCACATTCTTGTCACATAGGACTCCAGACACTAACCTCCATTTCATCCACTCCACCCAATACGGTGCGTAACATCCCTGTCGATATCCCCATCTCCCTGGATAATGGACCCTAAGTACTTAAAACTCTCTCTTGAGGATGACCTGTGAGTCAATCCTGACTTCCATATCCGATTCCCCCATCACGTCACTGAAATTCCATTCCACATATTTCGTATTAGTCCTACTCAACTTGAAACCTTTAGACTCCAGGGCCTGCCTCCATACCTCCAGTCTCTCATTCACGCCGCCTCGCGTCTCATCAATCAGAACTATATCATTAGCGAACAACATATACCATGGCACCTCTCCTTGGATATGGTGTGTCAGTGCGTCCATCGCCAAAGCAAATAAGAACGGGTCGAGCGCAGATCCTTGGTGTAATCCCATAACAACCGAAAAAAGCTTCGCGTCACCTCCCACAGTCCTAAAATGAGTCATAGCTTAATCATACATATCCTTTATTGCCCTAATGTAAGCCACCAACACACCTTTCACCTCCAGACACCTCCAAAGGATGTCTCTAGAAACCTTGTCATACGCCTTCTCTAGGTCAATAAACACCATATGCAAATCCCTCTTCCTATCCCTGTATAGTTCCACCAACCTCCTGATAAGGTGGATAGCTTCCGTAGTAGAACGACCCGACATGAACCCAAACTGGTTTTCCGATATAGACACTGCCCTCCTTATCCTCCCTTCCACCACCCTCTCCCACACTTTCATGGTATGACTTAGTAACTTGATACCCCTATATTTGTTACAATTCTGGATATCCCCTTTGTTCTTGTACACCGGAACCATTGTACTCCACGCCACTCATCAAGCATCCTCTTTGTCCTGAAGATAACATTAAACAACCCAGTCAGCCACTCCAAGCCTGCTCTACCTGCATATCTCCAAAACTCTACTGGAATCTTGTATGGTACGGTCGCTTTGCCCGGACACATATTACCCATCGCACCCACAACCTCCTCAACCTTAATGCACCTACAATACCTAAAGTCTCGGTGAGTCTCGGAGTGCCCCAATTTCCCTAACACGATGTTTCCATCCCCCTCTTCATTCAGAAGTTTATGGAAGTACGACTCCCATCTTTGCCTAATTTGGGCCTCTTCCATCAATACTCGACCGTCCTCATCTTTAATGCACCTCACTTGATCCTGGTCTCGAGCCTTCTTCTCTCTTGCTTTGGTCAACCGAAACAACTTCTTATCCCCACCTTTTCCCCCAAGTTCCTCATAAAGCCGACCAAAAGCAGTAGTCTTAGCCTCTATGACCGCTAATTTTGCCTCCTTCTTAGCCTCCTTATATATTTCTTTGTTCGCTCTCCTCTGATCCTCGTCGGTGCTCTCTACTAACTTAATCTAAGCCGTTTTCTTGGCTTCCACTTTACCTTCGACCACGTCATTCCACCATCAGTCGCTTCGGTGCCCGCCAGAGTAACCTTTCGAAACTCCCAACATCTCCCTTGTTGTCTCCCTTATACAGTTCGCCGTCGCTATGCACATAGCGCTAGCGTCCCCACCACTCTTCCAGGCACCCATATCCGTCAAACGCCCCTCCAACTCCTGTGCATTATCCTTAGGCAAAACTCTCCACCTGATCCTCGACTGACCCCGTACAAACCTCTTCTTCCTCTTCTTCAAGATACCGACGTCCATCACCAANTTCGGCGTCCTTTGCAGAATTCAGAAGTTTAGAAGTTCTTAGGCTTGAATCTGAGGGTAATTTGATTTTTTGACGTTGTTTTGAGTGATTCGAAGGTGCAACTAAGTTCGTATGATATTTTGTGACTTGATGGCATGTTTGGTTGAGGTCCCCGGGGCCTCGGGTGAGTTTTGGGTGGTTAATGGACTTGGCTTTGAGTTGGGGAAATAGCTGAAGTTTCTGGTTTCTGCTCATCTGGTTTCATTATACGCGATCGCGTGGTCAGGTTCGCGATCGCGTAAGCTAAGTTGGTCCCTGATGGAAATTTCCCTATGCGTTCGCGAGTAGAGGAGCGCGATTGCGTAGCTTAGAGTGGGCATTGATACACGAACGCATGGGCTATGCCGCGTTCGCGAAGAGGAAAAAGGGTAGGAACGGAGGTCAGAGTTTTGTTCATCGCGAACGCATAAGGAGGTTAGCGATCGCGTAGCTCAGCGGGGCACAACATTACATTCGCGTGGGAGATTCTGCGTTCACGTAAAGTTTGTTCGTGGGGCATCATAAATGTGCTTTGCGATCGCGATGAAGGTATATCTGGGCAGATTTAAAAGATTCAAAACGAGGGTTTCGAGTTCATATAAAAAATTGAAGTGGGAGCTCGGTATAAGGCGATTTTGGAGAGATTCTTGCGTAGGTGTTTGGGGTAAGTGATTTCTATCTAATTTTGGTCAAATTCCATGATTATGCTTTTAATTTCATCCTCTAATTTGTGATTCGGGGTGGAAAATGAGGAAGAATTCTTGAGTTGGATTTTTGGGGTTTTGAATGGGATTTTGTTATCGGATTTGAGTAGATTTGGTATGGTTAGACTCGTGAGTGAATGGTCTTTCAAGTTTCATAATTTTTGTCGGATTTTGAGGCGTGGACCCAGGGGACGAGTTTGAGCCGATTTCGGGATTTCTGACTAATTTGATAGTTTTTCTTGTGAAATTCATTCGATTAGCATATATTGATGGTATTGTACTGGTTGTGAATAGATTCGTAGCATTTGGAGACCGAGTCGAGGGGCAAGAGCATCGTAGGGTAGAGATTTGATTGGTTTGAGGTAAGTAATGATTGTAAATCTAGTCCTGAGGGTATGAAACCTCGAATTTTGTGTCATGTGACTATTTTGAGTTGACGCATATGCTAGGTGATGGGCGTGTGGGCGTGTGGGCGTGTGGGCGTGCACCGTTAGGGATTATGACTTGGTCCGTCTGTCAACTGTAAAGTTGAATATTTTGTTGAAACTATATACTTCTTATGTGTTTTAGAAAGAATTTCGGTAAATCAGGCTGAGAGCCATGTTTAGGCCTTATGCCCGTATTGTTTGGACCCTTAGATGTCTTTTCTTGTTATCCTCTCATTGTTTTGATTGAAAACCTATACTCAGTCATGTTTATACATATTTACTGCAAGCTCAGTCTCTATTACTCTATTTTTATGCATCATATAAATGTTTTTTCGGCTGAAAACTTATTTTTCTGAGAGCCCAAGAGGCTGGAGAGGTTTATGACTGAGTGAGGATGAGAGCCTGATTTGTGAGGATATTTATGGGATCGGGCTGAACACCGCAACATGTTTGATATAGGCCGAGGGCCTCATTGATTTATGCCATGATTTGGCTTGATATAGCGATTGGGCTGAAGGAGCCCTTCCGGAGTCTGTACACACCCCCAATGAGCACATATACCTACTGAGTGTGAGTGCCGAGTGCCAAATGCTAAGTGACTAGGAGGCATGAGTTATGGTGAGGTTTGCCCGAGGGGCTGTATATGAGTTATTGTGAGCTTTGCCCAAGGGGCTGTATATGAGTGATTGTGAAGTTTGCCCGAGGGGATGATTGTGATTTAATCAATTTTGTTCACCTTTGCATTGAGCCTTTGTTTGTAAATTATTGAAATATGTCTTTAAATGAATTTACTGGAATTAGATTTAATCGAGCTGATTTGATTCAAACTCTGGTTTTAAAAGCATATCGTATTATACTGAGTTTTTGTGATATGAATTTTACTTGCATTATTGCTCGTCACTACTTCTAAGGCTTTATTTACTCTTGTTACTTACTGAGTTGGCGCACTCACGTTACTCCCTGCACCTTGTGTGAAGATCCAGGCGTATCTGGACACGGTAGCGGTTGTTGACTATTCCAGTTGTAGATTTTCTCGGAGATAGCAAGGTAGCTGTTTGGCAATTGCAGCCCTGCTCTTCTCCCTCTTATCTTCCTTTAGTCGTAATTAGTTGTTTTTTCCAGACTATATTATTCTCGATAATGTCAGACAAATTATAGTAGATGCTCATGACTAGTGATACCCCGACGTCAGGCTTTTCATTTCGCACTTTTGTTTTGATTTGAAATTCCTTTTAGAAGGTTATATATTAAATAGCTTGAAATTATCTTGAAAATGAAAATATAGGTTTGTTTAGTAATGTGTCGGCATGCCTAGTTCCACAATAGGCGCCATCACGACAGGGTTAGTTTGGGTCGTGACAAGTTGATATCAGAGCCTAGGTTACATAGGTCTCACGAGTCATGAGCATGTTTAGTAGAGCTCTTCGGATCGGTACGAAGACGACCGTACTTATCTTCGAGAGGTTGCAGAACCCCTAGGAAAAATCTCACATTCTTGAATTCTTGTCGTGCGAATCCATTGATTCTGGTAACTAAACTTCTATCATTTCAGTCTCTCCTAGATGGTGAGGACTCGCACTACCGGACATGGTGACCAGCCACCAGTACCACCAGCAAGCCCGCGAGAGGCCGAGGTCGCGGTTGAGACCGTGGTAGGGGTTGAGGTGCAGCCCGCATGACAGCCGGGGCAGTACCTGTAGACCCTCCAATTTCTCCAGACCAGGTCCCAGCCACAGATGCTCCAGCGGGACCAGCCCAGGCACCGCCTGCGCCTATTGTGATTCCTGGCCTTCAGGAGACCCTAGCTCATATTTTATCAGTATGTACTAGCCTTGCTCAGGCGGTCTCTATTTCTAAGGCCGCATCTACTTCTCAGGCAGGGGACGACACTCACATTCCCCATGTGCGCACATCGGAGCAAGTTATTCAGGGCTTCAGACACCGGGGGCACCACCAACCCAGCCAGTTACAGCTGCTCAGGACTATGTAGTTCCTATTATGCATGAGTATGAGCAACGTAGATTGGAGAGGTTTGGGAGATTCCAACCTCCATCTTTCAGTGGTGTAGAGGGTGAGGATGCACAAGGTTTATTAGATAAGTGTTAGAGGATGCTTCGGACAACAGGTATTCTGGAGACTAGTGGGGTCTCATTCACTACTTTCCAGTTCTCCGGGGCTGCATTTAGTTGGTGGGAGGCTTACGAGAGGCGTAGACCGGTTGGCACAACACCCCTTACTTGGTAGCAGTTCTCCATTCTCTTTCTGTAGATGTTTGTACCTCAGTCCCGCAGAGAGGAGTTGCGCAGACAGTTTGAGCAACTTCGATAGGGTGATATGTTTGTGACGCAATATGAGATGCGGTTCTCCGAGTTGGTCCGCCATGCGATCTGGTTGGTTCCCACAGACCGCGTGAGGATCAAAAGGTATATGAATGGCCTCGGTTTCAAGCTTCGATTGCTTATGACCAGAGAGAGAGTGCCCGATGCTACTTTTGATGAGGTTGTCGACATTGCTGGACAGATTGAGATGGTTCGCGGTCAGGAGAGGGTTGAGAATGAGGCCAAGAGGCCTCGTGGACAGGGTGGATTCGGTGGTGCTCCTCATGGGGGTCAACTCCTGCACGACAGAGGTCGTCCATTCAGGCATGCTCAGTCAGCTCGCCCAGTTCACCGTGGTGCATTATCGGGCCATGGTTCTCACAGCTCTCATCAGGGCCACTCATCACTTAGTGCCCTCCCAGCCTAGAGTTCGTCCCGTGCTCCATCAGTTCAGGGCTTCTCCATGCCAGGTTCTTCTACCTATTATCCAGGTGCTAGGGTTCCCTTTAGTTCCCGTCTCCAGCACCATGGGGTTGTTTTAAGTATGGGGAGTTTGGGCATATGTGGAGGCAGTGTCCTCGTCGTCATGGGGGTACGCCTCAGCAGAGGAGTCAACCATTGACTTCAACACCAGTTACTTCACCACCCTCCCAGTCAGTTAGGGGCGGAGGTCAGCCAGCTAGGGGTCGCCCTAGAGGGGAAGGTCTATTAGGTGGTGGTCAGGCCCATTTCAATGCACTCCCACCTTGCCAAATGTTGTTGCTTCACATGTCGTGATTACATGTATTGTCTCAGTTCGTCACAGAGATGCCTACATATTATTTGACCCTGGTTCCACATATTCATATGTTTCCTCATATTTTTGCTCATTTCCTGGATATGCCTCGTGAGTCTTTAGTTTAATCTGTTCACGTATCTACTCCTGTGGGCGATACTATTATTATGGATCGTGTATATCGGTCATGTGTGGTGACTATTGGGGGTTTGGAGACCCGAGTGGACCTTTTGTTGCTTAGTATGGTCGACTTTGATGTGATATTGGGAATGGATTGGTTATCTCCATGTCATGTTGTTCAAGATTGTCACGCTAAGACCGTGACGTTGGCGATGCCAGGATTTTCGAGGGTTGAGTGGAGCGGTTCTATAGATTATATACCAAGTAGGGTGATTTCATACTTGAAGGCTCAACATATGGTTGAGAAGGGTTGCCTATATTATTTGGCTTTTGTTAGGGATATGAGTGCAGAGACTCCTAGAATTGATTATGTTCTAGTAGTACGTTATTTTCCGAATGTGTTTCCTGAAGACCTGTCGGGCATGCCGCCTGACAGGGATATTGACTTCGGTATTGATTTGGTGCCGACCACTCAGCCCATTTCTATTCCATCATATCGTGTGGCACCGGTGGAGTTGAAGGAATTGAAAGAACAACTTCAGGAACTCCTTGATAAGGGGTTTATTCGGCCTAGTGTGTCACCTTGGGGTGCACTGGTTCTATTTGTGAAGAAGAAGGATGGGTCCACGAAGATGTGTGTTGATTACATGCAATTGAACAAGGCCACAGTCAAGAACAAGTATCCTTTGCCTCGTTCTGATGATTTATTTGACCAGCTCCCCGGAGCGAGAGTGTTCTCCAATATTAATTTGAGGTCCAGTTATCACCATCTGAAGGTTCGGGATTCGGATATTCTTAAGACAACTTTCAGACCCGTTGGCCATTATAAGTTCCTGGTGATGTCTTTTGGGCTGACAAATGCCCCAGAAGTGTTCATGCATTTGATGAACAGTGTATTCCAGCCCTATTTGTACTCCTTTGTTATTGTATTCATTGATGAAATCGTGGCGTACTCTCATAGTCATGAGGAGCATGCTCAGCATTTGATGATTGTATTACAGAGATTGAGGGAGGAGAAGCTTTGTGCAAAGTTCTCCAAGTGTGAGTTTTGGCTCGGTTCAGTAGCATTCTTGGGGAACGTGGTGTCCAGTGAGGGTATTAAGGTGGATTCGAAGAAGATAGAGGCGGTGCAGAGTTGGCCTAGACCGTCATCAGGCACGGAGATTAGGAGATTTCTTGGTTTGGCAGGTTACTACCGTCGCTTCGTGGAGGGATTTTCATCTGTTGCATCGCCCTTGACCAAATTGACCCAAAAGGGTGCTCTATTCAGGTGGTCGAATGAGTGTGAGGAGATCTTTCAGAAGCTCAAGACTGCTTTGACCACAACTCTAGTGTTAGTTCTGCCATCAACTTCAGGTTCTTATACCGTGTATTGTGATGCCTTGAAGATAGGCCTTGGATGTGTTTTGATGTAGGAGGGTAGGGCGATTGCCTATGCCTCACTCCAGTTGAAGACCCATGAGAAGAACTATTATGTCCACGATCTTGAGTTAGCATCCATTGTTCACGCCTTGAAGATTTGGCATCATTATTTGTATGGGGTTCGTTGTGAGATTTATACTGATCACCGGTGTTTGCAGCATCTGTTAGGATCTTAATTTGCATCAATGGAGATTGTTGGAGCTTCTTAAGGGCTATGATATCACTATTTTATACCATACCGGGAAGTCCAATGTGGTGGCCGATGCTTTGAGTCGTCGTGCGGAGAGTTTGGAGAGTTTATCATATCATTCAACAACTGAGAGACTGTTGGCAATGGATGTTCAGGCCTTAGCAGGCCATCTTGTGAGATTGGATATTTCAGAGTCGAGCTTGGTATTGGCTTGCGTGGTCTCCATGTCTTCTCTTTATGATCGTATCAGGGAGCGTCAGTATGATGACCCTCACTTGCTCGTTCTTCAGGACATGGTCCGGCGATGTGATGCTAGGTATGTGACTATTGGTGATGACGGCGTGTTGAGGAAGCAGGACGGATATGTATGCCTAATGTAGATGGGCTTCTGGAGTTGATTCTTGAGGAGTCCCACCACTCGCGATATTCCATCCATCCGGGTGCCGCGAAGATGTACCAGAATTTGAGACAGTACTATTGGTGGAGGCGGATGAAGAAAGCTATAGTTGGGTTTGTAGCTCGG
>MDKH01225940.1:0-30373 GCA_005239495.1 Nicotiana undulata | reverse complement strand
TGTGATTCAGGGCATGGCCAAGGATGTTACTTTAGGCGAGGACAATGTTTTGAGACTTCAGGGTAGGATGTGTGTTCCAGATGTTCATGGTTTGAGGGAGAGAATTCTAGTAGAGGCTCACAGTTCTAAGTATTCTATCCATCCAGGGGCGACAAAGATGTATTGTGATTTGAAGCAGCATTTATGGTGGAGGCGGATGAAGAAAGACATTGTTCAGTATGTAGCTCGATGCCTTAATTGCCAGTAGGTTAAGTACGAGCATCAGCGGCCAGGAGGTTTATTTCAGCAGATACTCATTCCTCAGTGGGAGTGGGAGCGCATTACCATGGACTTCGTGTCAGGGTTGCCTCAGACTTTGCGGAAGGTTGACGCGGTTTGGGTCATTGTTGATAGATTGACCAAATCGGCGCATTTCCTTCCTGTGGCCACTACTTATACTACAGAGAAGTTGGCTCAGCTCTATCTTCGTGAGATCGTCAGGTTGCATGGCGTTCCACTATCTATCATTTCAAATCAGGGTCCTCAATTCACGTCACACTTTGGAGAGCTTTGCATCGGGAGATGGTACTCGATTAGACCTCAGTTCAGCTTTTCACCCTCAGACTGACGGTCAGTCAGAGCGTACAGTTCAGATTCTGGAGGATATGCTCAGGGCTTGTGTGATTGATTTCGGAGGTCAGTGGGACTAGTTCTTGCCTTTGGCAGAGTTTGCATATAATAATAGTTATCAGACCAGCATCTAGATGGCTAGAGGCTTTATATGGTCAGCGATGCCGTTCTCTGATTCGATTGGGTGGTTTGAGCCTGGTGAGGCTAGGCTATATGGTACTGACATGGTCAGGGATGCTTTAGAGAAAGTGAAGATTATCCAGGAGAGGCTTCGCACAGCTCAGTCGAGGCAGAAGAGCTACGCAGATCAGCGGGCTCGAGATGTAGCATTTATGGAGGGGGATCAGGTTATGCTAAGAGTTTCGCCGATGAAGGGCGTCATGAGATTCGGGAAGAAGGGCAAGTTGAGCCCTAGGTATATAGGCCCATTTGAGGTGTTAGAGCGAGTTGGTGATGTTGCTTATAGACTTGCTTTGCCTCCAGCGCTATCAGGAGTTCATCCAGTTTTTCATGTTTCGATGCTTCGGAGGTATCTCGCAGACTTCTCCCATGTGATCGATTATAGTACTATTCAGCTAGACGAGCAGTTGGGCTATGAGGAGGAGCCTGTGGCTATTGTTGATAGGCATGACCGCTAGTTGAGGTCCAAGATAGTTTTAGTGGTTAAGGTCCAATGGAGGGGCCAACCAGTTGAGGAGGCAACTTGGGAGTCCGAGCAGGATATGCGGGTCAAATACCCACAGCTATTCAGCACATCAGGTATAATTCTAGACCCGTTCGAGGTCGAACGTTTATTTAAGAGGGGGAGAATGTAATGACCCAGTCGGTCGTTTTGTGTGTTGGGACTCCGTTCCCGTGAATGACTCTTTCCATAGCGGCTACTCGTGCCTTATGACTTGTGTGGGTAGGTAGTTCGAGATTCCGAAGTGTTTTGGCCAGTTCATGAACACTTGGTTCCTGAAGGCTAGCCTATTTGGCTAATTTTGGTTCCGAGCAGCATTTTGAGCAAATAACCTCGGAATCGAGTTCTGACAGCTCCAGCAGCTCCAGATGATGATTTCGGACTTGGGAGTGTGTTCGCCTCGGGTTTCTGATGACCCAAGAGTATTTCCGAACCTGAATTGGAATTCAGAATTTCATGTGATTTAGAATTCAGCCTGGAATTGGACCTTTTGATATCAGGGTCCAAATGGAATTCTGGAACTGGCAATAGTTCAGTATAGTCATTTATGACTTGTCTGCAAAATTTGGGGTCATTCCGAGCAGTATAGACTAATTCGGCGTATTGGTGAGCCATTTGAATTTTCTTGAAATCTTAAGTTTGAAACTAAGGGGTTTTGGAGAGCGATTCCTAGTTTGGATGATGTTTTTAGTGTTCTGGGAGCTCGAGCGAGTCCGTCATATGATTTGGGATTGGTTGGTGTAATTTGTCGAGGGTTAGGGTGGGCCCAAGGGTCTCCCGGACCCAAAGCGGGGTCAAAAACCAGCAATTTCATAGCTGGTGGGAATTTTTTGGTGTGAATGCACCTGCGGTCCATGAGCCGCAGGTGCGAGCTCCCACCAGCGGAAAACCAATCGCAGGCGCGGCTCCAGCCGCAGGAGCGTCCTTCCTCTCGCAGGCGCGGCTTCTTCCACAGGAGCGGCTCCGCAAGAGCGGACCAGGCTCCGCAGGTGCGACTTTTCCCCAGGGCTCAGGCCATCGCAGGCGCGACCACTTTTTCGCAGGTGCGAGTCCGCACCTGCGATCCAAAATTCGCAGGCCGACCTCCCCAGGGCCCAGGCCTTTTCGTAGGTGCGACCCTTTTTTCGGAGGTGCGAGTCCGCACTTGCGAACCAAAGGTCGCAGGGGCGAAAACTGCTCACTAGTCCTATAAAAAGCCCCATTTCGTGAATTTTCTACCCAAACATAATTTTTTTCTCCATTGTTGCACACCCCAAGAGCTCCAGAGCAGTGATTTCAGCCTAATTACTCAGGTAAGTAATTCTTTGGCTTCCCGCATATTCGTTACTTCAATTCTTGAAGAATTCCACTTCCATAATCCATGAGAATTCATAAGAAATGTTGGGGAAAATAGAGGGTTTTGAGAAAAATTGAGTTTCTGATTTTGGGCCATTATAGGATGATTAATTTAGTTAATCTTGATCCTTAGGCGACATATAGAGCATTTCTTCAAGAATCGTATTTTTCCGGATGCCGAGGCTCGGAGTTGAATATTCCAAGTACGTCAAGAATGTGTTTTAAGGGAAATCTTTGATAAATCCTCCTCGATACCTCCTAAATTGATATAATTATGTGCTTTTGGCTAGTTGCGAGCCATCGAAGGTAATTCGGAGGATTCGTGCGTCTTCTTGATTGGTCCGTTGAGTCTCCTTTCCAAACTTTGTAAGGGGGAAATGTCCCCTAGACTCCTTGTTGCTAATTGTGATTATTGAGGGGGTTGCGGACGTACCACGTGATGAGAGTCCGTACGTGGCATCTATATTGTATGTTGGGTAGCCGTAAGACCCACGAGCATGTTCTAGCTGTTTGTTTGATATTATCTGATGCTTTGTACAAGTTATTTGCCGGTATATGATGAAATGGAGCTATGATAGCTTTGAATTAAATGTACATATTATCCAGATAAGAATTATGAATTTCATCAATTGATTAATTGTGTTACTTCTGATGTAACTGATAAAGAGAACGGAGTAAATGAGATAAATCTAAATCCTGAGCTATTGAGCGAAACGAAGGTGGTTGTAAATCCTTCCTGTACTTGAATTATTCCACCATGGTGATATTATGAGAAAAGAGGATAATATGATATAAAATCCTAACTTTGACTATCAAGAGAGATGCGAATATCCGATCCCGTTGAGCATTGATGAGTCGGTACCATGGTGTCTACATATACACATATATATGCATTCATGCATTCATGGCCCCCGAGTCACAGGTATGATTCGTGATCGGGGAGAACTTATATTTTCATTACTGGCCCCTGAGTCACAGGTTTGATTCGTGATCAGGGAGAAATCAGACTTATTTTATCGGCCCCCGAGTCACAGGTATGATTCGTGATCAGGGAGGGTTTTACTGTGCATCATTGGCCCCGAGACACAGGTATGATTCATGATCGGGAGCGTATATATATTTATGTCATTGGCCCCCGAGTCGCATGAATGATTCGCGAGTGGGGAGAGATATTTGCCCACGAGTCGCATGAATGATTCGCGAGCGTGGAGGTTTACTTTATCGAGTCAGCGCACGAGTCGCAGGTATGATTCGCGAGCGTGTGGAGCTTTATGACCGAGTCAGTCCTTATGACCCACCCTTATGACTTCGGCCGATAGTCTTGTCCGTGTCGGTTATATATATATATATATATATATATATATATATACATACATAAGCATTTGCATTGAGTTGGGATCGTGCGATGGTGAGTTGAGAAACGATACTGAGTACTGGAAAGTGAATAATTGAGATAACAAGATAAGGTATTTCAGATAATGAGAAAGAAAACAAGTGATATATATATGATCAGCTTACAAAGAAAGGTTATGTTTGAGACCAGTTACCTGTTTGTTGATTACATGTCCTTATACTTGATGTATTCTCTCACACGATTTATTGCTCGGCATGAATCTTATTTTATTATGTACTGGACCTTAGTGAGTATATATTCTACCTCTCGTCACTACTCTTTACGAGTTTAGACGGGATACTCACTGGGTACATATTTGTTTATATGTACTCATGTTGCACTTTCTTTTCTTTTCTGCACTTGATTGTGCAGGTGTTGAGGCTTGTCCGTCTGGTCGTCCGTCTGCTGATAGATACTGATCACGGTGTCGCTCCATAGGGTGAGCTGTCTTCTTGGCGTTATCCTGACAGCACCTCTGGAGCCTTCTAGTTTCATTTTGCTCAGTCTTTTGTTTCAGACTGCGGCTTGTATTTTGTATATATATTTCAGTTGTTGTATCTATGTAGCCGCCCGTTGACACTGTGACACTAGCCCTGGCACACACTTGTTGTAGTTATGTTGGGTTTCGGGGTTGTATATTTTGGCCTAGCTGTGGTTCAGCTGGTATCTACGGCCTGACCTCATATCGCTGTTATATTCCGCATTATATTTGTTATAAATTGTAAATAACTGTAATATCGAGTTCTGGGGTAGTATCTCCTAAGGATTCACATGTTGGCTTGCCTAACCTCGCTGTTAGGTGCCATCACGACCTGAACCGGGTTTTGGGTCGTGATAGATTGGTTAGTATGATTTGACTAAGTCCCGGGAGCCTCGGGTGTGTTTTCGGATGGTTTCAAATCATTTCTTCATGGGTTTGGATTGCTGGTTTCTTGATGAGTTACAGTGCATCGCAATCATAGAGCTTGACTAGCCATCACGGAGAAGGAGTAGGAAGGAGGATTTTTCCTTGTCGCGTTCGCATAGAAGCACCACGTTTGCGAAGAGGAGGGAGATGAAGTAGCACGATCGCGTGAGGGGCACGCCTTCACGAAAGAATGATATCAGGGGGAAGAATGCTTTTGCATTCACGGAACACGACTCGCGTTCTCGTAGGCTCAGCAGGTGGTCAGGAACTGCGTTCGCGATTGAGCTCTGCGTTCACGAAGGAGGATTGGTAACTAGTTAAGAGTTTGGCCTTCGTGATTTCGAAGTGGTCCTGTGATCGCGAATTGTATAACTAGGCAGATATTTTAAATACTCTATTTTGAGAATTTGGGTTATTTTATCATATTTTGAGATTGAGAGCTCGGATTTAGGTTAATTTTGAGGAAATTTTCTTTCACAACCTATACCGATGGGCCATGACGAATGACCTAGTCCTACCTGTCGAATACCCTAAGCATGCGTCTACGAAATAAACATGAATTAAGGGTAGGTCATGAATAACATTTGTCCATAAACTGCTGAATTACGCGAATAACATACGTGAGGAAAACATGTCCAAAAGACATATATACATATACATGCAAAATACATAGGGTGAGCTGACAAGGCTGCTATAAACAACTATATATCCAAAACTGGAAGCCAACATGTCCACATACTATCCAACTATACATAACTGTCTACTGACCTCTAATAGAGTGTACAACTGTATAAAGGACAGGACTGGGTGTCGCACCCCTTTTTCTCGTGAAATTGGGTTTCGACGCGTGACAACTCTTTTAAGGAAGACCGTTAAAAGAGAGAGTCGCCACCTAACAGATTTAAGGTGCGTTAGGGCACCTATTTGCAGATAACTCTAGTTTAACCAGTTTGTGTTACCAAAGATAGGGTAAGGGCTCAAATTACATCAAGGAGAAGGTGTTAGGAAGTCCTCGAGGTCCACAACGGTGGGTCCCGGCCGAACTCGAATTATATGAATTAGTCTAAGCATAAGAGAAGAGATAAAATTGGGAAATAAATAAATGATTGATTTTAAAACAAAGGTGGGGGACCTAAGTTTTTTAGCCTAAAGGATCACCTCGTGCAACATAAATAATACTTCGTAACTCCCTCGGGGTGGGGTGTTACCCATATTATTCAGCGGGCACAAACGATCATCTCTTTCTACCTGATTATTATCTTTAAGTTGTTTACCTAAAGCACACTAGTTGATTCTACATCGTACCTAGTGCGTGAACTACCCGTCCTATGCTTATGGTCCAGTAGGCATTTGGACCTCAATCTCGGGTGGTTTTAGACTTAACTTAGGTTTCTCAAAAATGAGAAAACTAGGCGACATACAAAATAATTTGGACTTTCATGTATAGGTAGATAAGGGCTCAAGTTGGCCTCCACACTTAGACAACAAATGCACGCAAACTAATTAACATTGACAGTTGCAGATTTTAAATAGTTAAGGTTGCAGAACCCTATAGGCAGGATCTCTATGTGATTCTGGATTTTAATAAGCAGGAAGTTTCATGCATAAAGTTCTTAACTTTAATACGATTTCTAAAAGCCTACATAGTTTCCTACTGATTGCAAGTATAAGTGATTAAATCCTATAGGCATGACGTCTAGGTGATTCACGCAGTAGCTAACAGTGGTAATCACATGAATATGTTCAAAATTGCTTAATCGAGTCATATAGGCATGGTTTCTAATAATAATTAAAAGAATCGAGAAGGACAATAATTAAGACTGATTTAGACCCTATAGGCATGGTTTCTATAGTTATAATTAAAACTGATTTTAGATCCTATAGGCATGGTATCTAAGTTATAGATCATGCAGTGTGTAAACAGAGTCCTATGCGCACATTGAGATTTTCATCATTCAATATCCTATACGCATGGTTTCTAACAATAAAAAGCAGAACACATTTCAACCAAATAAAGAACCCATAGGCAGGATTACTGACACATAATAATAATCTAACATGTTTGAGCATAATAACACATTTTGAAAAAAAATAAAATACCTATAGGCAGGATTTCTAACACATAATAACTAAACATGCTTGAGCATAATAACACATCTTTTAAGCAAAATAGAATACCTATAGGCAGGACTTCTAACACGTAATAACTGAACATGCTTGAGCATGATTACATATTTTTTGAACAAAATAGAATACCTATAGGCAGGATTTCTACCCATTTCAATGCAAGTGTAAGATAAAACCCTTTTTCCCAATTTTACTTATACCCCAAAATATTATTACAAGAATTATTACAGACCCAAAATGAATGGAATAAATTTATAAAGTAGAATAACTATAGGGAGCCTACAGCAGGCCCAAAGATACACCCGGCTAGGCCAGGCCTTCATTCCCATGGTTCATAATAGCCCAAAAATTACATCTTCATGGACATAAGGCAACCAGTAATTAAGTGATTCACCCAGTAAGTATAAAACAGAGTTTAGCATATAGAACCAAGACCCTAGTGTGTCAGAGTTCCCAAGGGTTTCAAGAACCCAGGGCAGTGCTCACACTAGGGAGGTTGACAGAGATAATTTTAGAGGAGAGACTAGGGACAAAGTCCTAGTGTGTTAGAGTTCACAAGGGTCTCAAATGAACCCTGAGCAGTTCTCACACTAGGGAGGTCAAAGGACAGAGCCTAAGTAGCCTTGGCTTTCAGCCGACTAAGAATAAGAACTCAAAGGAACCGGACAGTAAAGGAATAGAATGAGGTTAAAGGACACCAGTGAAGGACAAAATCAAGTTGAGCACATAAAAAACAAGCAATAGACATGCTTAGATTTAGGACAGACTTAACCAAGTTTCAGAAAATGAGTTCAATCACATAATGCATATATTAACAAGACAAGTTGCAAGACAGATTTATAGTAAGAAAACAAGAGTTCAAATTATGCTAAGTGCAGAAATCTAGTGTCACATGAAGGAATCATATCAATTAGTAATAAACCATAACATGCTGAGAACTAATTGGGGCAATTATTGGAGAAGTCAAGACATGATGAAAACAGGATTCAAACATGCTACATTATAGCAGCTTCAGAAACAAACTTGTTATTTACTTAATGAATACATTTCTACTTAGTCAACTAATCCATAGAAGGAGATATGAGAGCATGTTCAAAGAACAAGGCTACTAAAAAACTTAAACTTCAAGAGATGGTTATCGGTGACACATAGGCTAGGAAGAATTAAAAGGAATTAAATTAATCAACTCAAAGCAAGTTTAAACAGGTCTCAAAGTACAAACGTAATGGAATTTAGATTAGCAAAGCTTAAAATTGAAGTAACACATTGAACAAAAAATTTCAGAAGTGAAAACACATGTTAATGACCGGTAAATCAGAATGAAATGACAAAGGTTTGGTAACTCACCAGTTAAAATGAAACAAGAAAGAAAGGAAGCCCACAGTATTATGAATATCGCCAAAATAACAAGAACTTGGAATTTCTGGCCTTGACTTTCAGCCGGCCAGGAACCAAAGTGCATAACAAGATTATTAAAAAGCAAAGAGCACACAACTTTAGTTTTTGTAGTTTTCTTAATGATTCCGGAACTGTATCAAAGGGGAATGGGGAGAGGTTTTATATAGTGTAGGAATCGAACACATAAACATGAAAATAATTAGTCAAACACTAAAAAGAAAGCACTCAAAATCAATAAAAAAAAGGAGAAAATTTTGAAACCCTAATTTTAGGTAAGTACTCAAATCAGTAGAAATCTAAAAAAAAATAAAAGGTGAAAATCACATGCTTCATAGAATAAGATGAACATAGAGAGGAGTACTATTTAAAATCAAAGGATCGAACCAGATTTGGTTTGATTTAAAGGAATTTGAAACCCTAATTTTAGGGTAAGTGAAAATAGGCAGAGAAGAACAGATTTACACATAATAGATGTATATAGACGAGATAACATTCAAAATCACAGAATCGAACCATATTTAGTTAGATCTAAAACAAATCTGAAACCCTAATTTTAGGGTAAGTAAGAATCACAAATATACACATAGATTCATACCATAAAAGAGCAAGAACGATCATAGACGGAAAAGGTCAAGGAACTGAACCAGTTTGGTTCGAAGTTGAAGAGATCCGCTTGTCATGTTTAGGCAAGCTGTATATAGAAGGTTCCAGTACCAGGGGGAAGTGGAATATGGCAAGAAACAACTAGGTAATCCCATGTCCGGTGGGATTAGGAGAGAAGATTGGGGGGATACGACTAGGGTTTGGGGCAGAGAGGTGCATGAGAGCATTCGAAGGCGGTGGGTGAAGAGAAATCTTTGAGATCAACGGCCACGATTAGTCGGGGGTTCTGGGTCGGGTTAATTAATTGGTTGGGCTGAGGGATTATTTGGTTTGGGATCAGGTATTATTGGGCTGGGGCTGGGGTAGTTTAGGTCCGAAATTAGGATGAAATTTGGACCAGATTATAAATGCCCAATTTTAACAAATAAATAATTTATAAAAATAATAAATAAATAACAAAAATATTATTTATGCATGAAAATGATTAAAAAAATTACTTAACATTATTAAAATATAGAAATTCATTTTCTGCATAAATAAAATAATTATATATGCACATGGGCTATTATTGCAAAAATATGCAATTTAGCCTTAAAATGCAAGTGTAATTATAAGAAATACACTTAAAATGTTTAAGCCCTCATATCGGTATAAATGATAAGTTTAGATGATTAAATCATCATAAAAATAATATGGAGGATAATTATTGAATATTTATATAATAAAATGCAATAATAAATTTATTTAAAGCCTCTAAAAACTATGAAAAATACGTGTGTGTGTTTGTGAATCAAATGATGATGCCTATGCACTATTTTGAAAGTATATGTATACATTTGAAAACATGAGGAAAAAATTGGGTACCAACACTAGGTCACGTCATACCCCTATCTATATACAAAAATAGCGTACCAAAACTAATAACAACTCCGGATCAAGTGGAGCACATCTCGCTGAGCAAGGATCCTAAAGAGGGGGACCGTCAACATGTCTACCTGCACTTGCGGGCATGAAAAGAAGGCCCCGGGAAATAGACGTGTCAGTATGAATTAGGCATGAAAATCAGTACATAAAAGGCATAAAGGAAACGTGGAGTAAAGAATTCCACTTGTAAGTCTAAATAACTTTGTGAGTCCTGAATCATTTATAATGTCATGCATATGCGTATAAATGCCGTATCATGCATAGGTATAGGTGTACATAACATCATCAAGCCTCTAAGGGCATCCCATCATATCATCTCGGCCAATGTGGGAAAAATCATCAACATATACCAGTTGATCAGGCGGTGGTGCGTATATAACGCCCTAACCTTTTCCCATATCCCATATCCCATATCCCATATACATGTAATATACGCGTATATCACGCCATCTGGTCATGGGTCAATGTACATGTATAAATGAATAAAATGCATAAGAAGTAAATTTATAAGATTTCTCGGAATGTCATAAGATCAATATGCCTTTCGGATAAACTTTATCAACTACGTATTTTTTTGAGACCCGTGAATAAAAAATATAATAATAAGACACATGGGGAATCAAGAACATAGGCACCCCTAGTACTTCTATGAATAGAGTCATTTATTAAAGTTGTGTGTTTGCTCGTTTCGTTTGTATCGTATGAATCTGCAAAAAAGACACGTAATGGCGGATCGAAGCAGGGGAAAATCCGTATGATGTTCTTGAGAAAGATTATACATGGCTCCCTTAGAATTGCAAATCTCGTTGCTATTACATAGTATAACTTCGTACGAATTTTTTTTGCTGAAATCCGTTACTTGAAAATTTGATATAAGCACCTCTCTTTGTGAAGTAGAGAGGTCTTATACCTTAGTGGGTGTGGGCCCCACTCATGTGATGACTTAGCCACATGACCCTCTAAATGTGCCACCTTATAATTGAACTTAAGAGTCACATTTGCCTAAGGCCTTTGCTGCCACGTTGAGGTCCATTAGGCTTATCCAAAGATGCTTAATTAATTAGTTACTCCTTCTCTAAAAATCAATAATTAATCAATTATCTCAAATTACTTAAAATACTAATCATTTTTAATATACTTTATGTATATTACTATCATGGTCATGTGGTACCTTATATGGCACTAGTCCATAAATATCGGGTATTATAGTTCAGACCGTATTTTATTCCAAATCGACAACCTTCAATGATACTCATTTTCTTTGATTCGTTTACCCTTTAACCTTCACGACACTTACTTATTGTCTGTTATAAATAGCATAAATGCTTATAACCTCAAAAATAATCTCATTCCCGAGTCTACGTCGATTAACTTACGACGAAACTTTAACGTGCGAAAATGCGAAATGCAACATTTTCATGATTTGGATTGGGACAAATATTTTTGACTCGTATTTCATTCTTATTTATGATCCCATCCTTGATTTTAGAATTTGATTGATGAATCTAAGTGAGAAAAATTTGGAATTTTGGCAAAACTTTTCTAAAATTAAAAATAGAGATTTGAACCATGATTTGGAGTCGGATTTGGATAACTTGTATGCTTCGAATCATATTCGAATGGGTGTTCGGGATTTGTAACTTTTGTCAGGTTCCGGGAGGTGGACCGGATTGACTTTTTGATTTTTGATAAAGATCGGAGCTTTATTAATTGGAATCAATTTCTATAGCCATGCTTGATATTATTGAATTGTTTTAGGGAATATTTGACCAGTTTGATAGCCGATTTGGGAGGCAAGGGTATTTTAGAGTGTTGATTTGACTTGTTTGAAATAAATATTTTGCCTAACCTTAATAACCCTTGGATTTGACCTTAATTTCTTATTCGTGTTATGTTAAAAGCAAGCGCTATGTATGACTTATGACCGGATTAGACTGTGTGTTATTAATATGCCTTAATTTGATAATGTACTTTATATGAAACATGCTTAAACCACTTTGTACTACATGATGATGATCGTTGCATTTGAATTAGCCATAGTCATGCTTTATCTGAACACCCCTCTACACTTTTATGTTATTGTCATATCCTTGTATACTTTGTTGTTAAGTTGCGAACTTATATCTTGATGAAACTTTGGTATTATTATTTTGTGATATGTATGGCACATCTAAATATGTTGGGCAGATTATTGGGTATTGGCACGAGGGTGATGACGTGTAATTGTGATTGATGTAGTGATGTGAATATTATTAAACCGGAGCGATAAGGCGGGAGATTGTTATATTATCATGCATGAGCAACAATGAGGGATATTATTATTTTTTGGGGGGGAGCGACAAGGCGAGATATTGTTATCGCCAGGGCGCAGCTATGCGTGTGGCATTGTACTGTGATAGAATTGTGGGCACAAGGTGCCATATGTTTGTGTTTCTATTTGATGACTTGTTGTCAAGCTAAACTTTTACTTATTTGAGTTGTTATCACATGTCTGGAAAATGTTGTTGATATATATATATATATATTGTATTGTCAGTTTTCTTTTGATATATTTCACATGTTATTTGACTAGTGAGTATTACATTACTTGAACCTCGTCACTAATTCACCGAGGTTAATCTTGATACTTAGTGTGTACCGACTGTGCTGTACTCGTACTACGCTTCTGCATATTTTTGTGCAGATTCAGGTACTTCTGATCGGGTGGATCGCCAGAGAGGCATGCTTGTTCTTATTGGAGACTTAAAGGTATCTCTGATGTTCTGTTAGCGGGCCTCAGAATAACCCTCTTTACTTTATTTCTACAGTTTATGTTTTTCAACATTATTGTACTCTTCGAGACTTGATGCGTATTCTATTTAGAGCTTATGACTCAGTACTACCGGATTTTGAAAAATTGATTATTGTATTCACATTTGGCAGTATTATTGTATTTTCGCAGTTTTCGTTAATTTGAAGTTGTTATACTTTGATTGACATCATTATGTGATAGGCTCAGTGGCGGAGCCACTCCGCCACCTTATAGGAAGGGATGTCAAATGACACCCCTTCGCGGGAAAAATTCAATGTGTAGGTAAGTAATTTTTTTTTATATGTATATAACTATGTATTGACTCCCCTTAGTTTTGTGGTATGTTTACTTTTACATATTTTGACACACCTTAACAAAAATTCTGACTCTGCCACTGCATAACTTATCTAATTTTAAAAATTAAGTGTCATCGCAACCATATGTTGTGGGAGTTTTGATCGTGACACTTAATTGGGAACATGAATTGAACCTCTTAACATATAGTCCAGCGCGCAATTCATATTCAGATTTCGACCATTAGCTAAAATTGTGCCTTATTTTAAGAGTAGGTCTCATTTGATCCTTTCACATCCTTTTTACTTTACTAAATTTGAGCGGTTTTAGTCTATTTGACAGAAGCACCAAAGGAGACCTAAAAAGTAACAGTGGCTTAATGTTAAATCCATGTCATATGGGCTAAAGGTCTGACTGCAATGATTTTGTGGCTAAAGTTTCTAGTGTCAATTTGTCCAACATGTGTGTCACGCCTCCTTTTTCACCGGTAAGGATAATAAGTGAGTTTTTCTACTTTAAGTGACATTATTTGATTTTTGAAATTTTATTTTATTTTATTCAGAGTCGTCACCCGGATTTTTACGGTGTTCTTTATTTATAATCCCAAACCGAGGAATTTTGACTCTGTTTAAATTATCTGCGAACCAGAAATTCGGGTAAAGAATTCTGTTAACCCGGTAGAAGGTGTTAGGCATTCCCGAGTTCCATAGTTCTAGCACGGTCGCTTAATAATTAAACTTGGCCTAAATTGTTTAATTACTGCTTTTATACCTATGTGTATTTTTTATATTTTTACTGCTTTTATATTCACTTGTATTTGTTTTTAAAGAATTATTTTAAGACGGGTCACGTATGCGTAAACCCGTAGAAATTTGATGTGTCAAAAATAATGTCACGCGGACGTGTACATAATTCACGACACTTGATTCCTTTGAAGAAATAGCTAAAGTCGCGCAAGCGCGTGTTTGTTTTGTAAAAGAAATCGAAATCACGCCACGCGAGCATGTACGTAATTTCAATAATAATTTTAAAAATCCGTTCCTAAAGGTATCTCGACGAGTGTTCATTTTAGTCTTTATTTGTGCTACGTAAACGTATACACAATTTTAAGAAAAAGGTATATTTAGTTACTAGAAGAGTTATTCAAAGTTACGCGAACGTATACTTTGATTATTAAAAATTTAGGTGTAGTACCTTAAATTTATTTGAAAATCGGCGCTTAAATTATGTCACGCGTACGTGTACATAATTTGTCACGCTTAATTATTTAAGAAAACTTAGCCAAAGTCGAGTGAACGCGCACCTTAACTTAATTTTAAAATTGTAATTATGTCAAGCGAACGTGTACATAATCACGATGATAGATTAAGTCGTGCCTAAAACATTTTACAGTGTTCGGTTATTTTTCCAAAAAAATAGTTTTCCACAACCCTTTTTTATGACTTCAAGAATAATCCCCCACATCCCAAACCATTTTTAAATCTAATTAAACATACAAATCGATTTAAGCACCGTAATACCTAATGAATATCCAAATGAAACAATAGACATACATAACTATACTGTTAAGCAAAGATAATAAATTGCACAAGACGTCAATATTCAAAGAGAAGCATAATATGAATTGGAATCGAAATAATAGAGCAAAAGGAATTGACCTATGTGAAATTTGTTTTCTGTGTATATCCAAAGGACTTTCAAATGAGCCTTTGTACATAAACAATAGTCGATCAACCAGCAAAAATGAAATCCGGCGATCACATGAAGATGCAAACAATACTCGACGACGACCTCGACAACCTCGACTCAAACGGGTTGGCTTTTGCTGTTGTTTTATCTAAAAAAACTGTTTCACGGTGCTTTTGAAAGTATTTTGGTGGATTAGAGGCGTGCTTTTTGGAGCTGATTTCGATGGGGTAATGATGTTGTATTTTGTTGCGTTTCTGAAGCTATTTTGAGGTTGTTTGGTGGCTGTCCGGCAGCAGCAACGCAACTATTTTGAGGAGGTTTCGGGATGGTTTTTCAGTTATTTTTTGGAGGAAAAGGGAGCTGGTTTTCAGCATGAGTTTGGGGTGGTTAATGGAGGAGCTAAAGTGGGGAGATGGTGCTTCAAGGCTGCAATTTCACAGGTGCAAAAAGGGGGTACCGATGGCTATTCTTCAAGGAGGAAATGAGAGTTTTTGGGAGGTTGAGCAGTGAGCTTCCATGGTTGTTGAGCTGTTGCGCTTTTATGGAGCTCTTAAGGATATATTTACATCGTTTTAATGGAGGAAAACGAGTACTTCTTGAAAGAAAAGAAAGGTTGTTGCTGATTTTTTGACGAGGAAGAAGAGGAAACAACTGATGGGTGTGTGTATTTTTGTATATTTAGGTCTTAATTATATAGAGAAGGGGATTAGGGTTGTAATGTGGGGAATTTGGTTGGGCCTGGAATTTTGGGCCCTGAAATTAGGCCAATTTGAAACAAGGGCAAATTTTATCCTTCAAAAATAGTCATCTTACTACTAATTAAATTTCATTTATCAAAACGGCCTAATTAACCTTTTACCTCATTAAATAAACTAATTGATTAAGCTGATGTATATTTTTTGTGACTTCTATATATTAATCTATCAATTAAAGGGAATTAATTCCTAAAAATACAAATTAAACCTAAGATTACATGAAGAAGAAAAATGTGACATTTTTTATGATTTTTCTATGATTTTAAAATATTAAACATGCATGAAATGCAACTAAATAAAGAAAAGTTTCTAAAATTCAATAAAGTTATTTTTAGGAATAATTCCATGCGGGGCAAAAATTTGGTGTTCACAGCTGCCCCTCTTTGCTCGAGAACATGAAGAGTTATGGGGCAAAGATAAAGTGAGCAACCACGAGCAATTTTTTCCTGTTTGGTACTCCATTTGGAAGCATTTTGAAAAAGTTTTGACCGAACCTTGCTTTAGAGGTTGCCTACATATCCTTGGCTATAAAAGAAATTAGGTCAGTGTAGTTTCTGAAGTTTTAGAGTGATGGAGTGATGAGTTCGAGATTCGAGCGAGGTTCCGGTCCGCGGTCCTGTTCTTACATCAAAATCAAAATAAATAAATAAAAAGACTAACTAAGCCTATCAGCTATGAGTTACAAGATTCCTATCTATGAGTCTTGTGAAGCTTGATCTTGAGTCTTGAATGGTCTTCATGCAGACTTTAGATTTAAACCTTGATGTTTGTTAGCTGTAGATGTTGGTTTCATCTTCTTGTCCTCCGGATCAAGGCAGGATATACAGAACGGATGACTTCAATCTCGTCATGAATAGTCCACGTCTTTCCCGCTTCTGTGGGGTTCAACTCTTTTCTTTTTCTTATTTTCTTTAATTCTGAATTGAGACGTCTTCTTTTGGTCATCTCGAATCCATTGTCCTAAAAATTCAATCTGCACAAAATCAAAAAGCAAACGAACGAAGTTTTCTGCCCCAGTTTTCACTAGAAAAGTTTCGTGAGTTATTGTAAGGAAATCCATACTACTTTATTATTGAAAGCGGTGAAAAGCAGGGAGAAGTGCACCCAGAGTTATTGTAGACTAGGGAGTGGATACCCTATGCCTAAAAGTAAAATCAACTAGGGATTGGAGACCCTATGTTGCAAAATAAAATCAACTAGGGATTGTATACCCTATGTTGGAAAAAATCATCAACAAGGAGTGTATACCTTATGTTGGAATCAACTAGGGAGTGGAGACCCTATGTTGGCATCAACTAAGGAATGTAATATCCTATGTTGGCATCGAGTTATGTCGGCATCAGGTTATGCTGGCATCAACTAGGGAGTGGAGACCCTATGTTGGCATCAACTAAGGAATGGAATATCCTATGTTGGCATCGAGTTATGTCGGCATCAGGTTATGCTGGCATCAACTAGGGAGTGGAGACCCTATGTTGGCATCAACTAAGGAATGAAATATCCTATGTTGGAAAATAATATCAACTAGGGATTGTATACCCTATGTTGGAAAAATCATCAACTAGGGAGTGTATACTCCCATGTTGGGAAAAGAAATCAAGCAGGGAATGTATACCCTTGATTGGCATCGAGTAGGAAGCATATACCCTGCGTCGGGAAAAGAAATCATCAACCAGGGAATGTATACCCTTGATTGGCATCGAGTAGGAAGCATATACCCTGCGTCGGGAAAAGAAATCATCAACCAGGGAATGTATACCCTTGATTGGCATCGACTACGGGAGTGTATACCCTGCGTCGGGAAAAGAAATCACCAACCAAGGAATGTATACCCTTGATTGACATCGACTACGGGAGTGTATACCCTGTGTCGGGAAAAGAAATCATCAACCAGGGAATGTATACCCTTGATTGGCATCGACTACGGGAGTGTATACCCTGCGTCGGAAAAATAAAACATCAACTAGGGAATGGATACCTTGATCGGCATCGACTATGGGAGTGTATACCATGCGTCGGGAAAAGAAAACATCAACCAGTACCCTTGATCGGCATCGACTACGGGAGTGTATACCCTACGTCGGGAAAAGAAATCATCAACCAGAGAATGTATACCCTTGATCGGCATCGACTACAGAGCGTGTGCCTTGTGTCGGAAAGAAATCAACCAGGGAATGTATACCATTGGTGGAAAAGAAATCATTAACCAGAGAATGTATACCCTTTATTGGCATCGACTACGAGAGTGTATACCCTGCGTCGGGAAAAGAAAACATCAACCAGAGAATGTATACCCTTGATCGGCATCGACTACGGGAGTGTATACCCTGCGTCGGGAGAAGAAATCATCAACCAGGGAATGTATACCCATGATCGGCATCAACTACGGGAGTGTATACCCTGCGTCGGGAAAAGAAATCATCAACCAGGGAATGTATACCCTTGATTGGCATCGACTACGGGAGTGTATACCCTACGTCGGAAAAAGAAATCATCAACCAAGGAATGTATACCCTTGATCGACATCGATTACGGGAGTGTATACCCTGTGTCGGGAAAAGAAATCATCAACCAGGGAATGTATACCCTTGATTGGAAAAGAAATCATCAACCAGAGAATGGATACCCTTGATCGGCATCGACTACGGGAGTGTATACCTTGCATCGGGAAAAGAAATCATCAACCAGGGAATGTATACCCTTGATCGGCATCGACTACGGGAGTGTATACCCTGCGTCGGGAAAAGAAATCATCAACTAGGGAATGTATACCCTTGATCGGCATCGACTACGGGAGTGTATACCCTGCGTCGGGAAAAGAAAACATCATCCAAGGAATGGATACCCTTGATCGGCATCGACTACGTGAGTGTATACCCTGCGTCAGGAAAAGAAATCATCAACCAGGGAATGTATACCCTTGATCGGCATCGACTACGGGAGTGTATACCCTGCGTCGGGAAAAGAAATCATCAACCAGGGAATGTATACCCTTGATCGGCATCGACTACGGGAGTGTATACCCTGCGTCGGGAAAAGAAAACATCAATCAGGGAATGGATACCCTTGATCGGCATCGACTACATGAGTGTATACCCTGCGTCGGGAAAAGAAATCATCAACCAGGGAATGTATACCCTTGATTGGCATCGACTACGGGAGTGTATACCCTGCGTCGGGAAAAGAAAACATCAATCAGGGAATGGATACCCTTGATCGGCATCGACTACATGAGTGTATACCCTGCGTCGGGAAAAGAAATCATCAACCAGGGAATGTATACCCTTGATTGGCATCGACTACGGGAGTGTATACCCTGCATCGGGAAAAGAAAACATCAACCAGGGAATATATACCCTTGATCAACATCGACTACGGGAGTGTATACCCTGCGTCGGGAAAAGAAAACATCAGCTAGGGGTTATGTACCCTATGCCGGAAAAGAAATCATCGGCAAGGGGTTGTATACCCTATGTCAGCATCAACTAGGGAGTGTACCTTGCATTGGAAAATGTGTAGCTAGGGTTTGGAGACCCTATACCACTTCAAGATTGGGTTGATTTCAACCTTATTGTTCTTCTTCTCTTTTCATTTTTAGTAAATGTGGGACAAGGTTTTTTGGAGAAACTTCCCTTTTGGAGTTATTGCTGCAGAGCTGCTTCTAGCTCTTGCGCCCTTTCTTTTGGTTGCGCTTGCCTTTGCAAGGTTGTTTACACCTGTTTCCTTCAATCAAAGAACAATTCGTTAGTTTGAAATGGTGGTTGGTTTTGCGGCCTTGATTTTCGACCACTTGATCTCAATTCTTGTGACGAAGATCTCAAATATTCACTTGCTTGCTAGGAATTGGGTTTCATTTCTGACCTCGGGGACCCCGGTTTTCCAGCTTTTACCATGGCTATCGGTCACGTGGGACCCAACATTTGACTTTATTTTGCCTTTGTAGGCCTTTACTTTCTTTTCTTTTGGATTTCCAAAGTATCGGGGAAGTTTTGGCCCCCTCAAATTCTGCTGCACCGGTTAGTCACATGGGACTTAACCTTTTCCAACTTTATTTTGCCTCCATCGGCCTTTCACTTCCGCTTTTCCTCCAAGTTTAACTTTTAAAGCATCTAGAGCATTTTTGGATTTCTGACCTTTGCCAAGAGAGTTAGCCACGTGGGACCCATCCTTTCACTTCAATTGCCTTTATAAGAATTTTGATTTGGTTTTCCCTTTCAAGGGTTTTGCCTTTAAAGCATCGGCCGTTGCGGCCAGTCGGGATTGACTCGATGCCCCTGATTGAGGCTCGGCGCCCTTTGCATGTTGGCCCGTGTCAAATGAGAGCCCTGTAAATCAGTCTTGCCATCCTTTCTTTTCCTTAGTTTAGGAACAGAGTTCGATCGAAAGGGATTCAAAAGAAAAATAAATGCCAGTATGGACAATGAATTTAAACAAGAGGTGTCCCTTTTGGGGAAAGGAAAGAAGGACTTATCTGGAGTGCATGCGGACTTCAATGAACATGACATGCCTTTTGGACTGGATGCTTGATCCGTGTAAACCGTCCAACTCTCAGAAATTCATCACAACTATTACCTCGAGATTGAAAAACCTTGCCCCGGACCGTTTCCATGTCAGTGACCAATTATCCTCTTTTCGATCAGTGGTGCCCTTTGCGGGTTTTCACCGACTAAACTCTATCATTTCTCTTCTTACCGTTGCCTCACGGTGCCCGTGTGGGTTTTCACCGATGAGACTCTCTCATTTTCATTTCTCTTCTTACCGTCGCCTCACGGTGCCCGTGTAGGTTTTTACCGATAAGACTCTCTCATTTTAATTTCTCTCATTTGCTTGTATCAGCTTCAAACATCTGCATCCTCCAATTTTTGACATCTTTGGCGATTGATCGGTAGGTCTTGAATAAGATTTGGGGTAAAAAATTTGGACTGAATTACAACTTTGGAACCTTTAAGGTGAAAACATCGTCGAACCATTATAACTTCTGTCCCAGTTTCACTTTTGGGGAAATTTGGATTTTTATTTTGGTGTGACTGAACCCCAGGGTGAGGCTACCTACGTATCCTTTCGGAATCAAGTCGAACGTAGTTCAGGGAAGCATTTTTTTTTTGTCATGTTTTTCCTCTATTTTGTTTTGTTTTCTCTTTCTTTTGCTTTCCTTGTTCTCTTTTTTTTTTTCAATCATCATTTTTTTTTCTTTTTTCATTTTTTTTCATTTTTCAACTCTTTTTTTTCAATAACACTTTCGCGTTCCAAAGAGGATAATCAAAGAAGAGTAACCGGCTCAAAAGGTTTGCAAAAAGGTTAATAGTATTTGGGTAGCGAGAATGAAAGCCTTCGTCATCCCAACCGGAGAACATTTGAAAATATATGGAGGATCAAACATAGTACCTTTTGAATGCACCTGCGTTGACAGTTGTTTCAGGGACATTTTTCTTCGAGCCCCAAGTACAACGCACTCTTTCGGCAGTACTCTGGTTGCAATGCATAGACCTTTCCAATCTGAATCAATTTTCCTTTAGCAGTTCCGATTCATTATTTTATTTCCTTGACCTAACTTCATTTGCATTCTGATTCTTGATTCATTATTTCAAAGTCTGAAAGCTTTTTAGGATCTTTTGACTGCACCTGCATTGACAGTTATTTCAGGGACATTTTCTTTGATGTATCCCAAGTACAAACGCACTCTTTTGGCAGTATTCTTGTAGTAATGATGGACCTTTCCAATATGAACCAATTTTCCTTTGGATGTTTCGATTCATGGTTTTATTTCCTTAACCCAACTTCATTTGCATTCTGATTCTTGATTCATTATTTCGAGGTCTGACAATATTTTAGGATCTGGGCATGAAGTCCGCGAGCATGTCATGTTATTGAAATCTGCATTTAAACAGAACTAAAAATAGGGTATGAAAAGAGACAAGATTAATAAAAGAGACATTCTTGGAAAATGAAATATTAATTTCATTTGATGTTTTTTTTTTGATTTTTTTTTAAACAAAGATAGAAGGGTTTACATTAAGACAATAAAGTAAAACATCTGGATCACACTCTGAGATAATCCGAACGCAGAAAGGATAGCAAGACTGTCTACCGAGACTCCCATCTGATGGGGGAACTTTCAGGCTTGGCGACCGTTTTTTGGCTTTTCTTCTATCTCGGCAATGGTTGTAATGGCCTTTAGTACCGGATCAAATTCTTCATCTTCAAAAATCATTCCGACTACTGGCCCAGTGTGAGCAGGCAGGGGATTGTTTATCATATTAGGGTCTTCTTCATCCCTAAACATTATTGCTTGGACCTCGATGAAGTCTTCCACTGCTCTTTTTAGAGTCCAACAATATTCAGTGTCATGCCCCACTGCTCCTGCGTGGTATTCACATCTAGCATCAGCTAGGTGCGATGGGGATTCAGGGTTCGGCCGGTTTGGGGCCACTGGCTGCAGCAGACATATCCTGACCAAGTTTTGGAACAAGCTAAAGTATGATTCACCAATAGGGGTGAACTGATTCTTTTTTAAAGGCTCTCTTGGGCGAGGATTGTATTGAGAAACATTTGATTGGGGATTATATGGAGCTTGGTAAGGATGGACATTTCTAGAAAGTGGAGCTCGGTTTTGGGTATAATGTTGTGGCCGGGGATGCGGCTGAGCATTCATTACTGCATAGGGGAGGGGGACATAGCATAGGCTGCTTCCTGATGAGGATAATAGTGTTGTGAAGATCTGGGAAATGGGCCTGGATATTCCCGAGGTCGTCGAGATTTCCTAGGGCCTGAAGCCATCATGGCTCCCTCTTCTCTCCCGTTTTTGTTCATCAAACCTTCTGAACCATTATGATCGGCCTGTGATGTGGCCTTAAAAGCATATTGACTCAAGATTTGGCCCGTTTTCAAACCATATTCGACCATCTCCCCAATTTTGATAGCTTCAGCGAACGGTCTACCCATAGCAGACATCATGTTCTGGAAGTAGTCCGGCTCTTGGGCCTGTAGGAAGACTGTAACCATTTCTGCTTCGTCCATTGGAGGATTTACCCGGGAGGCTTGCTCGCGCCATTTGACAGCAGATTCACGGAAGCTTTTCATAGTTTTCTTTTTCAAATTGGACAAAGAGTTCATGTCAGGAGCGATGTTCACATTATACTAGAACTGGTGGACAAAGTCTCGGGCCAAATCATCCCACACATACCAATGGGTAATTTCTTGATCCATATATCATTAAGAAGCGGTGCCGGTGAGGCTTTCTTCAAAGTATGCCATTAGCAACTCTTCCTTTCCACTAGCACCTCTCAGCTGGTTACAATATCGTTTCAAGTGAGCAATCGGGTCTCCGTGCCCGTCATATTTTTCAAACTTTGGCGTCTTGAAGCCAACTGGCAGGTGAACATGTGGAAACATGCATAAATCGGAGTAGGAGAGACTCTTCTGACCACTCAAACCCTGTAAGTTCTTTAAGATTTGCTCTAGTCTTCTCATCTTCCGAGCCATTTCTTCCTGCTCGGGGATTCTCATTGTTCTTTGCTGACCCATGGGAGACTCATATTGCGAGTGTTGAGGGTAAGAGTTTGGCTTGGGCACTGTTGGATGTGTCGTAGTGAAGACTGGTGGTGCAACAAACATTGCTGGTTGTGCCCTTAAATCTGGCGCCTGGGGGTGATCCACAAAAGGCATTTCGGGGCCATTTGACGGCATTAGAGGGTGCCCACATGGGATGAGTGGGTTGGGCAAAAGGATGTTGGACAGCTCATCTGGACTGGGAATCAGCTCAGGAAAACCAGGGATTACACTTGGCGGTTCCCTACCATTAGACCAGGCGTCCCACATTTCCAACATCGGGTGACGTATCATTCTATTTTCTCCAGTAGTTGATGATTCCGACTGCGAAATAGCCGATGACGGGATATCCCCAGGACCGCTGATTGGTAGATTACTTGTGGAGGCCATCTCTACCTCTGGATCTTGTAAGGATGGAAACGGACTACCAACAAAACCAACCACCAAAACCTTGCTAATTTGCACATCAAACAACCTTGTTAGTTTTGAGACATTTAACATATAGGAAATCACATGTTGGGGATGCAATGTACCTAACAATTAAACGCGTTTACCATGTATTTGAACGGTTGTGTGTTTCATCCCGGCCTTTGAATGTCCCTTTCCAATTTTGTCTCTCCCTCTTCTCCTTTTTTTTCTTTCATATCTCGGTTTCTTTTCTTTCTCTTTTTGTTATTTTCGCTCTTTGTTTTTCTCGGTTATTTTTGTCACTATTTTTTTTTTAACTTTTTTTTTCCACTCTTTGTTTTTGTTGTTTTTCGTTTTTTTCTTTATTTTTCACTCAATTTGTCTATGACTATGATCGAATCCGATGGGGATTGCCTACGTATCATGACGCCGCATGAATCAGATCTTGCGTAGTTCGGGAAGATTGAGAATAGAGTAAATAAAGCTAACTCTTCTTTTTTTAATTTCGTTTATTTTTTTATTTTTTATTTTAATTTTTTGAAAGAAAGGCTTTAAAAAAAGAAAGACAATATTTTTGGCTCCTTTTTTTAATGTTTTGATTCAAATGTTTGAATGAAAGACTTCTAAAAGCAAGACTTTTTTTTGATTTGATTTTTTCTTTGAAAATTTTGAAATAAATACTTCTAAAGAAGAAAGAAAATATTTTGGAATTTGATTTATTTTTCTTGAAATTTCGTTTTTTGTTTCTGTTTTTGAAAGAAAAACTTCAAAAGAAAAAGGAAATACTTTTGAATTTTGTTTCTGATTTTTTTTTAGAATTTTTGGAAGAAACACTTCTATGGAAGAAAGAGAATATCTTTTGTTTTTGAATTTTTTATTACTATTTTATGGATTTTTGGGGAAAATACTTCAAGATAAAGAAAAAAAAGTATTTTGGATTTTGATTTTTGAGATTTTTGAGATAAAGACATCTTAAAGAAAGAAAATATTTTGGATTTTTGCTTTTTTGATTTTTTTTTCTTATTTGTTTGGAATTTTCTGAGAAGGGATTTAAAGAAAAATATTTTTTTGGATTTTTTTTTTTTAAAAATTGGGAAAAAGGTAGAAAATATTTTTTGGTATTTTGATTTGTCTTTTTTTTTATGAGAAAATTTCTACAATGAAAGAAAATATTATTGGTTTTAATATTTTTTTTTATTCGGCCTTTTCTAAAGAAAGACTTCTAAAAAAGGGAGTAAAGGAATTTTTTTTTAAAATTTTATTTTTGAGAATTGGGGTATGAAAGAAAGACTTTCTACAAAATGAAGTAAAGGAATTTTTTTTTGATTTTTGAAAATTATGGGTCTCAAAGAAAGACTTTTCTAAAGGAGGAAGGAAAGGATTTTTTTTTTTTGGATTTGTAAAAAGCGAGGGCCGGAACCGATGAGGTTTGCCTACGTATCTCACATCTGGTGAGAATCAGACCCGCGTAGTTCTTCCAGTTTTGACGGAACCGGGGAAACAGGATATTAACTTATTTTGAAATTCATTTTCTATTTCTTTTTTTCTTTTTTCCAAATTTTGACAGAGTTTTGAGGTATTTTCCAAATATCAGGGATTTTCGAACCAGGGTGATTTTTCTATTCTACCTCACTCTTGGTATTTTTTGTTGTTATTTTTCTTTCCTTAGCCAGTCAACACACAAGTCGAGACAAATAAAGTGCAGATAGCAGGTAGGATGCATCAGGATGGTCCTTTTTGTTTCGGGTACACCTGTCCTAGACGGACCCAACCACTGTGTTGAGTCCCCTAAGTCAAAATGCACGTGATGCAGATAATCGTTCCTACTAGGGATCCGACATGAGGTTTTGTCATTCTAGGTTTAAACCTGGGGTTTTTGTTCTAAACCTTGGCTACCCGAGCGGACAACTCGAGTCAGGGTGGGAGCGACGTACCGGTAGCACGAAAAGCTATCCGGCCTAATGGCTAGTCCATCCCCGTATTTTTTGCTTGGTATGACCTCTAATAGAAAGGCGGGCCAGAGAACGTGTGAACCAATTTTTAGAAGACTCAGAAGGGAGGCGTAAGAAGGCAGTTTAAATACAGTTCAAATAAATATCAAAGCGGTAAACAAATAACATTTAGCACATTGAGCACACAAAATACAGTAATGTCACAATTAATAAAGCCAAGTAAAATCACTTTAACAAGCTCGAATTCTTGAACCTTGAACCAGAAGTTCTGAGTTCCAATCCCCAGCAGAGTCGCCAGAGCTGTCACACCTCCTTTTTCACCGGTAAGGGTAATAAGGGAGTTTTTTCACTTTAAGTGACATTATTCGATTTTTGGGATTTATTTTTATTTTATTCAGAGTCGCCACCTGAATTTGTATGGTGTTCCGGGACACCATTTACTTATTTATAATCCCAAACCGAGGAATTTTGACTCTGTTTAAATTGTCTGCGAACCAGAAATTCGGGTAAGGAATTCTGTTAACCCGGGAGAAGGTGTTAGGTATTCCCGAGTTCCATGGTTCTAGCACGGTCGCTTAATGATTAAACTTGGCCTAAATTGTTTAATATTGCTTTTATACCCATGTGTATTTTTTATATTTTACCGCTTTTATATTCACTTGTATTTGTTTTTAAAGAATTATTTTAAGATGGGTCACGTATGCGTAAACCCGTAGAAATTTGACGTGTCAAAAATAATGTCACACGGGCGTGTACATGATTCACGACACTTGATTCCTTTGAAGAAATAGCTAAAGTCGCGCAAGCGCGTGTTTGTTTTGTAAAAGAAATCGAAATCACGCCACGCGAGCATGTACGTAATTTTGATAATAATCTTAAAAATCCGTTCCTAAAGGTATCTCCACGAGTGTTCATTTTAGTCTTTATTTGTGCTACGTAAATGTATACACAATATTAAGAAAAAGGTATATTTAGTTACTAGAAGAGTTATTCAAATTTACGCGAACGTATACTTTGATTATTAAAATTTTAGGTGTAGTACCTTAAATTTATTTGAAAATCGGCGCTTAAATTATGTCACGCATACGTGTACATAATTTGTCACGCTTAATTATTTAAGAAAACTTAGCCAAAGTCGTGTGAACGCGCACCTTAACTTATTTTGAAAATTGTAATTATGTCAAGCGAACGTGTACATAATCACGATGATAGATTAAGTCGTGCCTAAAACATTTTACAGTGTTCGGTTATTTTTTCAAAAAAACTTGTCTTCCACGACCCTTTTTTATGACTTTAAGAATAATCCCTCACATCCCAAACCATTTTTAAATCCAATTAAACATACAAATCAATTTAAGCACTGTAATACCTAATGAGTACCCAATGAAACAATAGACATACATAACTATACTATTAAGCAAAGATAATAAATTGCACAAGACGTTAATATTCAAAGAGAAGCATAATATGAATTGGAATCGAAATAATAGAGGAAAAGGAATTGACCTATGTGAAATTTGTTTTCTGTGTATATCCAAAGGACTTTCAAATGAGCCTTTGTACATAAACAATAGTCGATCAACTAGCAAAAATTAAATTCGGCGACAACATGAAGATGCGAACAAAACTCGACGTCGACCTCGACAACCTCGACTCAAACGGGTTGGCTTTTGCTGTTGTTTTATCTAAAAAAAACTGCTTCACGGTGCTTTTGAAGGTATTTTAGTGGGTTAGAGACGTGCTTTTTGGAGCTGATTTCAATGGGGTAATGATGTTGTATTTTGCTGCGTTTCTGAAGCTATTTTGAGGTTGTTTGGTGGTTGTCCGGCAGCAGCAACGCAGCTGTTTTGAGGAGGTTTCGGGATGATTTTTCAGTTATTTTTTTGGAGGAAAAAGGAGCTGGTTTTCAGCATGAGTTTGGGGTGGTTAATGGAGGAGCTAAAGTGGGGAGATGGTGCTTCAAGGCTGCAATTTCACGGGTGCAAAAAGGGGGAACCGATGGCTATTTTTCAAGGAGGAAATGAGAGCTTTTGGGAGGTTGAGCAGTGAGCTTCCATGGCTGTTGAGCTGCTGCGCTTTTATGGAGCTCTTAAGGATATATTTACATCGTTTTAATGGAGGAAAACGAGTACTTCTTGAAGGAAAAGAAAGGTTGTTGCTGATTTTTTGACGAGGAAGAAGAGGAAACGGCTGATGGGTGTGTGTATTTTTGTATATTTAGGTCTTAATTATATAGAGGAGGGGATTAGGGTTGTAATGTGGGGAATTTGGTTGGGCCTATGATTTTGGGCCCTGAAAGTAGGCCAATTTGAAACAAGGGTAAATTTTATCCTTAAAAAATAGTCATCTTACTACTAATTAAATTTTATTTATCAAAACGACCTAATTAATATTTTAACTAATTAAATAAACTAATTGATTAAACTAATGTATATTTTTTGTGACTTTTATATATTAATCTATCAATTAAAGGGAATTAATTCCTAAAAATACAAATTAAACCTAAGATTACATGAAGAAGAAAAATGTGATAATTTTTATGATTTTAAAATATTAAACATGCATGAAACGCAACTAAATAAAGAAAAGTTTTTAAAATTTAATAAAGTTATTTTTAATAATAATTTTCATGCGGGGCAAAAATTAGTACGTTCATAGCGATAAAGTGTGAAGTGATTCTAGTGTCATTTTCAATGAAACGTGCAAATGCCGTTAGTTTAGTGCTTTCTGTTTTGTTTTTTAACCGTTAGGTGGACTAAAACTGCTCAAAGGTTAGGAAAGTTAAAGCGCAAGAGAGATTTTAGCTAAAAACTCTTCACATTCCTTCACAAAAATTGTGCGTATCATCCCAAATTTGAATGACAATACTCAAGGCTGCTTCACCGGTTGCCGACGATCTCACCGCTTCCGCGGGCGGCGAAGTGATCGCCGACAAGGAAGACGTTCTAAGTGAAATTCTCCTCCGATTACCCACAAAATATCTTCTCCAATGCTGCTGCGTTTCCAAACACTGGCACTCTCTTATCTCCGCTCCTCATTTCCGCCGCCGTCACTGCCGCCGCCACGCTTCCACTTCCGCCGCCACTGGTCTCTTGTTGTTCCGTACATTCTCCTTCAAACATCTTATGGACCACCTCGTATACTTCCCCAATAATTCCAACGACAAAAAATGTTATTCTAGAACCATCCCTTCTTCCATTCGTAGGTTTCATTACCCTTTAGCTTTTTCAGGTTTTCATCACCTTCATTCTTGTAATGGATTGTTGTGTTTTGGACTGTTGTTGGCTCCTTGTGAATGTAAACTTTATGTTTATAACCCATGTACATGCTCTTATGCTTCTCTTTCACTGCCTAAAAAATTTAGCCTCTCTACTATTAAAGCTATAAATTTAGCATTTGATCCGTCAAGATCCGATTTTTATAGAATTATATGCATATATGCTTATAATTCGGAAAATGACAATGACCCTTTTGGGGATTACGTGTATCATATCTTGATTTATGCTTCAGAAAGTGGTACATGGAAGGATACAGGAAAGGGGTTTAATGATAAATATGATTACTTGTTGAAAAGGGGCGTGTTTTCGCAAGGTTGTCTTCATTGGGTGGGTGAAAACAAGCCTTTTCTAGCATTTGATGTCGAGAATGAGAGGTTTAGGACAATGCCTAGTACTATTGTTCCTGAAAATGGGAGAAAGATTTGTTATTTTGGCGATTGGGACGGGCGCCTCCATGTTATTCAGGAATGTGATGGTGGAGCAACTTCACTGGTGGATGTAATGGAGTTGCAGATAGATTATTCCAAGTGGTCGTTGAAGTATCGCATTGATATTGATTATATTGGTAGGGGAATTGGAGGTAATGCTGATGGTATTAAGGTTGATGTACTTTGTTTGGTTGAAGCAAATGGAGAAGGGAAGAATATGCTTATAGTATCAGCTCAAGGCAGAATTTTATCCTACGATATCGTTGACAGGACATTTGAGGAGGTATGTAATGTCTCAAACTTTGGTTCTGTCAAGCAGGATCCTTTAGAGTACAAGTATAAATGGGGTCAAGCCTTTCAACACTTTGAGACCCTTGCTTGTGTATAAGATTGCATGCGTTGTTTCAATCTTAGTACTTGGCACTACTTAAGTGTAATGTAGCAGAAGCAAGGAATCATGATGTTCTATAGCCAATCTTAGTTATCTAGTTTGTATGTGGGGAAACTAAAAGTTCCTATCTAATATATGTAGTTGGTGAAACTCTGATGGTTTGTTTCTCAATATGTCGTTCTCTGCTTATATTCTTGTCTAATTTACAAGCAATGGTTGTGATCTTATGTCTAATCCACTACTGAAGATGGAATGAAGGAAATATACTTGTTATGATGTCTATTCATGATGGTCCTGTGTTATCTTCAAGTATTAAGATTGCAATAGGATTAGTAATTTGGAAAGAAGCTGAATTTGAAACACTGTAGTTTGGAACTGGAAAGAAGCAATATAAATTAGAATGACATGCCTTTTCCTGGATAATTAATTGTGTTTTAAAATGGTAATGTTGCAAAATCATTGGGTAGATTTATCATTCAGCTCAAATTGTCTTAACAGCAAATAGAATTCTCATGACTCATAAGATTTATTTTGCTTAGGAGACGATGAATAGATCTTCACGTATGATCTTTCTTTTTTTAAGAAGGCATCTTCTTGTTCATTTCTGGTATTCACTTTGCTGCTTTATCCTCTGGTAATAATCCTTTAAATCCAAGAATAATCAAATGTTGCGACGTTATTCCAATAACGATGACTGATCTTTGACCCAATGGTTTTTCTTCCTCGTCAAAAAATCAACAACAACCTTTCTTTTCCTTCAAGAAGTACTCGTTTTCCTCCATTAAAACGATGTAAATAATCGGTTCCCCCTTTTTGCACCCGTGAAATTGCAGCCTTGAAGCACCATCTCCCCACTTTAGC
>ML270928.1:20643-33229 GCA_005239495.1 Nicotiana undulata | reverse complement strand
CTCACTCCAAACATTTTTCCACATTGTGCTTGGATGATGATATGGAAATAGAGTCATCCGAGCTGATTAAGGAGTCAAGGAATGAGGAACAAGGTGCATATATTCTGGAATTCTTCTTGCCAGAAAGTCAGGATTACATACCTCATACAAAGGCCAAGGAATGCAGAACACTACATTATTTCCTTGGGCCAGTTAGATTCGTTCCACCGCCCCATGACCATAATCATAAGCTTGAATCAAAACTTGGGGTTCAATTCATAAGCTCGAGGTGGAGGCAAAAAGTGATTCACGTCGTGCCGCGACGTTAAATCAAGCGCTTTTTGGGAGGCAACCCATCTTTATTGCTTTCTTTTATGTTTATTTTTTATTATTTATTTTTGTATTATATCATTTTCGTAGTGTCGATTTTTTTGATTTTTTTTAGGAGCATGGAAAGCAAAGCTATTGGAAGGATGCAACAACAAACCATTGGTTGGAACTAAGTGTGAGGTACCCGCACGAAGGACCAGGCCTGGGAGAAGTCTGAGTACCCTATGAGATGCTAGTGCTTCGTCTTTTGGCCTACCAGGGAATTTCTTTTACCCTCTTGTATGTATGGGTGTGCATTGGGGACAATGCACAATTTTAAGTGTGGGGTGAGGAGATTGTCTGTGTGACTTTCTATGCTATTTTAGTTGTGTCAATTTAATGGAATAATTATTTTTTACACAAATAGAAAATATTGGACTTTTCCCGACGATGGATCTATTAGATAATTTTCCTGAGGGATTTAAGTCTAAAAAAAAGATTTTCTTTTGTTAGGTAGTGTAGCAATTCCCCCTTGGTTTTTCTTTGTACCGCGGTTCTTTTCCAAGGGTTTTGTTTGAACCGGGTAGTTAATTTTTTTTTAGGAATAGGAGTTATTGTGTTGTGTTTTGAATTGAAGCAATATCTCTTGACTTTGTTGTGCCTTGAGAATAGTGAGTACCTTGGTTGTGACACTTAAGCTCAGTTTTTGACTCTTGTATAAGTACCTTAAATTGTATGATTTTAAATTTGCTTAACTGCTTTGACTAGAGTGTCTTGATGAATCCAATCCTGAGTGAGTTATGTGCCATGTATGTGTGAGGTTTGTGTGTTATTCTGTGCATTGAATTTGATGCCTAGAACTTGCCCCGTGTGTTTGCAAAGTGAAATAGTAGTTTAGTTCAGTCGTGGAAGTGATATAGGCGTTTCTTTGTTGAGCCAGTATGTATATTTTACCCGCCTAATTGTTACGTATCGTAGTTAACCCCTTTGAGCCTGTAATCCTATTTCTTTGGCAACCACATTACAAGCCTTACCCAATTGTTTGAATGGACTATCTATTTGAACCTTTTAACCTCTCATAAGCACTTGAATTGTTATGAACTGTGTAAAAGTTAAAGTGTGGGGTGGTTGGTTTGGCTTTTGAGTGGAACTAATGAAATAAGGAGAAAGGTGCACTGTTTTGAAAAAGTAAGAGTCACTTGGAAAAAAAAAGGAAGAAAAAAATAGTTGTATTGTGGTGAAAAAAAATATCTATAGCCTTGATAAGTGGTGACTCTTGATGTAATTGTGCTTAAAGAAGTATGGGGTAAAATACATTGATGTGAAGGCGGAGTTTGGTTTGACATAAGTATGGGGTTTGAATGTTAAAGTATATGTATTAAAGTGCTTAGGGAGGTGTAGTCACTCTTATATCTAAATATATCCTACATGTCCCGCAGCCTACATTATAACCAAATAAAGTCCTACTTGATCCTAGACTGAATGAATTCGATTAGTAGAGTAGTACACTACGGGCAAGCCTATGGTGCATCTTTTGTGGCACATGAATGTTATTTCTGAGAGTGAGTGAATTCTTTCTATCTTAAGTTCCTATGTGTTCTTAAATTTTATTGTGTGGAACTACTCTCTTTTGTTATGTGAGGGCACTTGATTTATGAAAGAAAGGTAATATCAGTGACCTCTATGTTAGAGTAAGTGGGTGTGCTGTGAATAATGCGTGGTACTTGTGAGTCAAATCTTGAGGTGAAGATGTTACGCTTTTGTGCTTAGTCTATTATAAATATTCATGGGGTGATGAGTTAGGAGAATTGCTTAAAAATGTCATGTCTATATAAAGTGTAGTTTGATTGCTCGAGGACGAGCAATGGTTTAAGTGTGGGGTGTTGATGATAGGCTATAATTACGTATTTTAGTCGCTTATTACACTCGAGTTTACTGCACTTTAGTTGAGTTTGAGCTTTAATCGCTAGTGTTTTGCACTAACTATGTGTTTAATGCCTTGTAGGAGTGATTCCGAGCTATATAGATGTTATGGAATGAATTTAAGTGATTTGGAGCTTTGAAGTCTGAGTAAAAGCTCAAGGAATTAAGTCGGGATCGTGTTCGGGGGTCAAATTTGATAGTTGAGAACAAATGAAGACTCGAGGAGGCATATTGCGCACTGTCTAGTAAAATGGACATAACCTTTTGCTCCAAACTCCATTTGGGCTATACAATATATTGTTGGAAATATAACTCAAAGGGCTACAACTTTTATGTTTTACGTTTTTCCAAATTCCAAATGGAACAGGGCCGCGGTCCTACCGCGACCACGGTGCAACAGCGGCGGAAGGCAGTCTCAGGTTCAGAGAGCTTGTTTGGCCGCGGTCCTGGCGCAACAGTAGCGCAACCGCGGCAAGACGCGTAAATTTCAAGGACTAATGTGCAAAACATGGGATTGTAAGCCCCAAACCCTATATAAACTTAAGGAATTCGCCCAAGAGGAGGGGAGAATCAGCTTTTTGCAGTATAAAACATCAAAAGCAAGGGCAAGAGGAAAGGAGGAACATTGGGCATCAATCTTTATTCTCCTCTTTTGTTCTTTTATCATTGACTATGAATTATTTTGTAGTTTTTGTTATTATTATGAGTAGCTAAATATTTTAATCTAAGGTTTTGGTGAAACCCGTTGGGGATAAACTTGTTGGCATGTTAATATAGTTTTGAGTTGGTTATTCATCTCTATTTGTTCAACTACGTTTTGATTGTAGTTAGTTGAAGGGCCCTCAACTAGCGGTTCCTATTTATTATGTATCTGCTTGAGAAAGAGTGCATATTTAGGTAGTTGTTGAACAACACCACTCCCGGAGTATAGACGAAAGTCATAACCGAGGGTTTAGAGGTTGGGTTAGAAATAATATACCTTGGGTGCAATCTAAAGTGAACCGTAACGTAAATATAGCTAGCGTAGCTCGAGAGAGTGCGTCTAGTAAATTGTCATAAATGCTTGAGAAAGATTTACGATAACTGGAGAGTTCATGATTGATAGAGACAACCAAATCAAAGCTATAGGAACATACAACTAGGGAAAGAACCAACGGGGGAAACCATTACCTTAGACTTTTATTCCAATTGTTTACAACAGCTTGATAGTTATTCTTAATTTATTAGATTTAATTAGCTGTAGTAGAATCACATCACCAATTGTTATTCACAAAGTTTTAGGAGGTTGACTAGTAAGAATTTAGTATTCTAAAGACTTCCTTTGATACGTTAAGTCCATGTGGAATCGACTCTGGGCATAATACCCCAGATTATATTTGCAATGCCCGCGTAGTCTTTTATTAGACACAGTTGAGCGTGATCACAATCAACCAGAATCATATAAGGAGTCAACTACCCATACGAGTGTAACACGTCCAAATGAATAGTGAAGTGAACCGAAATATCCTCAAAATTTTAATTGGAGATCCAAGTGAAGGAATGAAAACCAGGGGAGCTCTCAAGAATAAGGAAAATATAGCACAGATCTCTCAGATTGAACCAAAAAAGATAGAGGAAGATTTAAAAGACTCAAACTGGGTACAAGAAATGCAGGAAGAACTGGATCAATTTGACAAAAACCAAGTATGTAAATTACGGCCTTAGACTGCAAATGCTACTGTAATCGGAACAAAATGGGTTTTCAGAAATAATCTCAATGAATATGGAAAGGTTGTGAGAAACAGAATGGGTTTTCATAAAGCTCAAGGGTACTCACATCAGGAAGGAGTCGAGTACGATGAAACCTTTGCTCAGTAGCTCGACTAGAGTCAATACAAATTCTTCCTGCAAACGCATCCTTCAAAAGATTTAGACTTTTTCAGATGGATGTAAAAAGTGTCTTCTTAAATGGTTTCATTGATGGGGAGGTATATGTAAAACAACCTCTTGGTTTTGAAGACTCAAAGTTCCCTTACCATATGTATAAGTTGACTAAGGCTTTATATGGACTCAAACAAGCTCCACGAGCATCATCCGAAAGACTTAGCTCATTTCTACTTGATCACGGATTTATAAGAGGTAAAGTATACACCACTATACATAAAAAGATCATCGGAAGACGAAATACACAAAGGAGCTAATTCAAAAGTTTGGTATGAGCAGTGCTAAAGTTATTGGTACACCAATGAGTCCGTCAACAAGTCTTGACAAGGATGAAAAGGGAAATCATGTTGATAAAACCAAACATCGTGGAATGATTGGCTCTTTAATTTACCTAACTGCCAGTCGACCAGATATTATGTTTATTGTATGTAAATGTGCCAGGTTTCAGTCAGCTCCTAAGAAGTTACATCTGACTGCTGTAAAGAGGATAATTCGTTATCTCATTCGAGCTATCTCTTACGGACTATGGTATCCATATTCTACCAGTTTTAAACTAGAAGGTTTTTCATATGTTTATATTGCAAGTGATAAGGAAGACATAAAAAACACCAGCGGAACGTGCCAATTACTTGGAAAGGCACTAATATCATGGAACAGTAAAACAAGGATCAGTTGCACTATCTACAACGGAGGCTGAATATATTGCCATTGGACAATGTTGTGCGCAGTTATTATGGATATCTCATCAACTGGGTGACTATGAATTATTTTTTAGACCTATTCAAATATTATGTGATAACTCTAGTGCTATATGTCTTTCAAAGAATCATGTGCATCACTCTAGGGCTAAGCATATAGACATCAAACATCATTTCATTAGAGATCATGTCCTTAAGGGAGATATAGAATTATCATTTGTTGGCACATATGATCAACTTGTAGATAATTTCACTAAGCCTTTACTTACAGATAGATTTTTCTCTCTAAGAGAATTACTTGGTATTATTTCTCTTGATCATAAAAATTAGGGCCGATTTGACACTTTTTAATTCTTGTATGCCTATTGTTTAATTTTATTTGTCTGTGTAAGTACTCACTAAATTAGCGCCTCCGATTTCCCTCTCTTTTACCATCAGTTGCAGCTTTCAAGAAAGGAAAATCAATCATCATGACCTTTCACTGGCACCCTTTCCTTTCCTGCACGCAACCGTCAATGGCTTTTTAATCTCTGAACCACTCGTCTCAATCTCCATTGCTCCTATCGCTCAGAAACCCTCTTCAGAAATTCTTCAAACTCCTTCCCAACGTTCCTTCCATGGCTAAACACTCCAAAAACCCTTCTATCTCCACTAGAAAAAGTACTCGTTCCAAGGGAAAACCCTCTTCTCAGTCCCAAGAACCAGTAGACCTAGGGTCTAACGACTCAGAAGGTTTTGCCTCCTCTCAGGCAGAACTATCAGATCACTCTCATCACTTAGGAGAAAAAGCCCGAGGAAAAAGGCCTATGGAAGACCCCCATGAATCTCTTACCCCCGAGAAATCCAAAATAGACCTCTCGAATTCTCTAGAGACATACCTCAATTTCTGGGATACCCCAAACAGGGATTTCTTTGTTTCTCTAAGAGACAAGACCATTGCTCATGGAAGAGTAGTCGACCTTGACGACATGGAGCCTCTATGTACCCCCTCCCAAAATTTATGAACCCTAGTGAGAATGTTTTATGCAAATTCTTTTCTCTAGCAAGTCTGATAAGTTAGAATCCCTAGTTTTAGGTAAACGCATTATTCTTGATTGTGCCCTGTTCGACTCAATTTTTCTGTGTAAGTGCTCTGGTTTTCCTATGTTTTTCAAGAATACTTGGCTTGATGACTTTGACATTTCTTTTGATCAAACAAAATGTTGTATTGCTGAGTGTCCATCGGATTTCCTCCCTAACCAATTAGGTCTCAGTGATGTTAGTTTTGAAACCCGAGTACTGGACCACATTGTTGCAACCACTCTTCTTCCTCATACTGGATCATTCTCCACCTTCTCTCAACGAGATACCTTTCTTGTTTACTGTCTTGTGACCAAACTCAAGATTAAATTATCCTCTTGGGTCATAAATTTCATGATAAAAAGTGTTGATGATCCCACCAGTTTGTCCTATGGTATGGCTATCACTCACATCTTGGAAGCCCACAACATCTCTATCTCGTAATACCCTTCTGTCTCTGTTTCAAAATCCTACAATTATAGAGTGTTGCTAGTATGGGTTATGTGTGTGCAAAGGGCTCCTGGGTGAAGAAACAGGAAGGTGAAGTCAAGAACGTTCAACCTGATCCCAAGACCAAAGCTTCTGTTTCTTATCTCAGTGAAAGTGATTCTGATCTTGCGGAGAAACTTATTGCCATTGACAACAAGCTGACCATCATCAAGGATCATCTTGCTGCCACTCAGTCTACTGTTGGGGACATTCATAAAATCTCCAAGGAGACAGGGTCTGACGTTTCAAAGATAAGGGTTAAAATTCTCAAACTTGGAGAAAATGTAGTCAAAGCATTCAAGAAAGTGCGTGACAGGATTGATGGGGTGACAGTTTCAGCCAATGCCAGCTTTGAACGACTCAAGGAGGCGATTTGCAACACTCTTACTTATTTCTTGCGTAGCTAGTTGTGGAAGTTTCAGATAATTGTTTTTGTACCTTTGCTGTTTTGGACTAGATAACCAGTCGTTGGATACTTTTTCTTATGTCTGCTAACACTTTGCATGCCTATAATTCTCGCTTTAGTATCTATAATTATTGCCTAGGATGTGATTGTATTTACATTGCTTGTTTTAGTATCTGCATGTCCCCTCTTTGTTGATGTCAAAAAGAGGTAGAAAGTATTATACATTGCATGAGTCGGCTGAAGAACATAACAGTTTGCAGAGTCACCGAAAGTAAGCAGCACTTGTTGAGGGGGAGTCGACTACAGGAACTGCAGGGAAGTCAATTGTTGTTTATATATATATATATATATATATATATATATATATATATATATATATGTATATATATATATATATATATATATGTATGTATGTGTGTGCGTGTCATCATCAAAAATGGGAAGATTGTTAATTATAAGTTTCAATGATGAAAAATAATATTACTTTTGGTGTAGGATCACAATGAATAAATTAAAGGGATTCAAGAAGCACTACCAGTCAGGATAGACCAAGGAAATAATCTTTTAACGGAAGGTGCAAAAGCAGTCTAGGAAAAGAATCAATGCTCATAAATGAAAAGGAAGAAGCAGGGAGATCCGGCAAGAATAATCTATCAGAGATTGATGGAGGAAATAATTACTGGAAGTTCCAAAAATCACAGGGGAACGAGATCACTGGAAATCAATGAAGCCAGAAATCAAGGGATCCAGCGGATACGCCTCAAGTAACACAAAGATATGCCTAGCGGATGGAAAGTTCGTCAAGACCTTAAATCAAGTAAGATCAACGAAAACTTGACCTTATTCTTGGAAAGAATCAATTTATTATTCTCTTCAAGGGTCAACTCCCTTGGGTTCGCAATCTCTCAAGAATCTCGAAAGCCACATGGGCAGTATATATACAGATGTTCCGGACTTGAAAAGAACATACTTTGATTGAACCATCTTCACTCCTTTTGTCTACTTCAGATAAGCATTGTAGTTCTTTTAGATCTTCTGTGTAATTAGTGAGAGAAGAAAAAGAGATAAACAGTGGTGAGGCATTGTATCAAGAGAGACATAGAGATTAAGCAGCTGGTGTAAAGCTACATCATCCATTCTATACTCAAGAAATATCGATCACTAAAAGAAAATACCCTTGCAACCCAAGGGGACTGGACTAGGATTCACATTGAATCTGAACCAGTATAAAAATTCGGGTCTCTTTCCTGCATTTTATTTATGCGTTTACTATTATCATATTCTTATTTCCAGTCGAATATTTGGTAAACTAGTCAACTACTTGTAAAAAGTTTTTAATAAGCAATTTGATCATCCCTCTTGTACTTTTAGGGACAAAGATGCTCCATTTTAGGTAGTAGCCACATATATGGCCCACAATATCGTTCTAAGATGGTAGATTGATGAACTGTCAACTGCATTTCTTCGATCACTCGCCATTGGATAATGTTTACTGAACTATATGGATCAGTCAAAACTCTTTTAATATTAGTATCTAAAATGCGTAATCTAACTATCAATGCATCATTATGTGGTATCGTCAATCGGTCTGCATCTTCATCATCAAAAGTGATGCTTTCTCTGGCTAATGTTTTCCCTCTATATCTTTCATCTGTAACTGTAACTGTTACTTTAGCAAAAAAAATATTTGTAGCCGTGAATGTCACTATGTTGGTTTCTGCTCTTTCAGAGATAACATTAACTGTCCGCTTAGGTGATGAAGCTCGTGGTGGCCCGTCTCTTTACTTTGATCTTCATATAAGATTGCTTTTTTTTAACTTAATAGTTCTATGAGGTATCCTTTTTTCAAACAATAAGCTACTTCATTTTGTAAGATTCTACAATATACAGTCCTATGCACGTGATTTTTATGGAACTTGCACTAAAACTCTTGGCTCCTCTTGTTGGGATCTGATCTCATCTCCTTAGGTCATCTCACTTTATTACTCATATCCTTTAACACAACTACCAGTTCAGAAATACTTACATTGAAGTTATAATCTTCGATTTTTGGCACCTCCAACTCTTTACATGCCCGAGATGGTCCAACATTGTTCTTTTGGTTGGTACCTCTGCTATCCTAGTTAGGTTCTTGTCTTGTGTCCGCATCTCGACGAGAAGGCATGAAGTAAGTCTCATAACAACTCTTTGAATTTCTGCTATCGGTCTCATCTCGCCTTAATCAGCTTTTCGGACTGTCGAGCACACTGCTTCAGGACTTGTTGTCGGCATTGGGTTGAATTATGTCCTCTTCAGTCCAAAGTTTAGTACTATAGCGGTTGTACACTTTGTTCCAGGTCATTAGGGGAACTCTCGTAGACTCTCCTTCAATCTTCCTGTGGCGTTCGAACTCCTCTCATTCAAAATTTTCGCAAAGACTATCGTGGCCCAATTATCCGGGACAGAGGTAACATCATCCTCTTTCTTTGGAACCTTTCCACGAACTCTCTAAGCAACTTTGTATTTTCAATTTGAATTTTCATGTTGAAATCGTCTGGGCTCTGATATGCGCATAAATGAAGGCTTCTAGGAGCTCAGTAAATGAGTTATTTGAACTTTCAGGAAGAAGGAAATACCAAGTTAATTCTCCTTTCGTGAGCGTTTCTCTAAAAACATTTACGAGCACCAACTCGATCTTTAGTTTTATTAAATCATTTGTTCTCTAAAAACATTTACGAGCACCAACTCGATCTTTAGTTTTATTAAATCATTTGTCTTGACTCCGGTTGTATATACTACGATGCGATCTTGGGAGTCTGACGTTCCATTATATGTAGGTATATCTGGAATTTTAAGATTTTTTGGGACTAATAATGGAGTAACACTTGGTTTCCATGGTTTTTGAGAGTATTTATCCATGTCGATCCCTTTGATGACATGCGTTGCTCTACTTGTTGATCTGTTTCTGCAAAGTTAGAACGAAAAAGGGTCATATATACCCTTTTACTATCAACAATTATTTATATGCCATATATTTGATTATCCGACTATATATAATCCCATCGTTATATTTTTTTTAATAAAAGTACTTCTTAATCGTTAACTAGGGGTGGGAATAGTTTGGGCAAATCCGAAATCCAAACCAAAATCCGATCTTTTGGATTTTTGGTTTGAATTTTCGGATTACGAATTGGATTTTGCATTTAACTTTTAAGATTTTTAGATTTCGGATTTGGTACTTCGGATTTTTGGATATTCAAAAATCCAAAATTTTGATACTTTATAGTTAGTCCATTATACATATGCCAATAGTAATAAGTTCAATACCCTATACATTAGATATTATCTCATATATTCAATATTAATACTAAGTTATTGTCAGAATACTTTCTATTTGGACATGATTTTACTATTGCTACTTCTTTTTGGTCGTATTAATGTCTTTGTTGTATTTTTTTTTTAATAATAATTTCAATACTTGAATACTTGATTTGGATGATTACGACAAGAATGATGAACTTTTCAGGCAGTTTAACATGAGTACTTCATTTGAATATTCATTTTTGTAAAAAATAGAAACATCTCGACTTATGCTCTCAAAATCAAAAATCCATTATATCCAAACCAATTAATTTGAAGTCGAACTTAGAAAATCCGATCCAATTCGAACTTATTTGGGTTGGATTTGGATTGTATCTCTTCAATCCGAAAATCAAAATTCTCATCTCTAATCCGAACTGCCTGAACGTCCATCCATCCCTATTAACAAATCCAGACCAACGAATTAAAAGGACACGTGGAAGCCATATACAAATTTTTACATACCCAATTCTTTTAGCCAAACCTAATTCGGATCTTTCCCCTATTTTCTTTCATCTTCTTCACTTTCGGATCATTGGGATCCCACTCTAAGCTTCTCCTTCCCACTCCTTGCAGATCCATTGCTCCGACACCGAAGCAAAGTTGCATTTCACCTTCGCGTGGAGCGAGATACTTGAGAGTCCGTTGAAGAACCATGTGACTAAAAACCCAATTGATCTAGGAGACAACCAAAATTAGAAAAACTTTGAGGAGATAATGGAGGAGGAGCCAGGAGGGAAGAAAAATGGAATCAGAAACAAAGATAAAATAGTAAAGAGACAGGGATTTGTGGGTGTGGTTGGGAATGGGGCGTTGGAAAATAGTTGATAATATTGACCAAGAGCAAAAAGAAATAAAAAAATTACTTATCGAACAAATAGTGTCTCGCAATTTCGGCCCGGGTGGCTGAAAAGTTAAGATCGATCGCTCCCCAAATTTTCACAGTACTTTCAAATACATGCACTCATGGCTGAAATTTTGGAGTTTTCACAAAATAATTGCCCAATAACTAACCGAAGAAAAAGAGATGGGGATGGTGTTTTTTGTGTTAGATAATTCATAAAAAGCAAAGTTCTTGGCATGTTATAGATGAAGAAATTAATCTGTAACTGTTACAAATATTAAACAGTTGTTACAAAATTAAAGCATAACTTTTACAAAGAAATAAATTGGATATATTCTGGTAAGCAGGTATTTTGGACACTTTTCTGGTAAATTCAAAAAATGAAGAAATAATTTTAGCAAAATCAGATTAGGCCTCATGTATATCTCGTGCGAGGGGGAGGGGGTGGGGGTGAGCGGAATCAATCCGTTTTGTCTTTAGAATCAATTTTTTATGTGCGCGAGGTCACTCCCTTTTACTAACTCTTTACCGGACCAATAAAGAGCAATTCAATATAAAAAGAAGAAAGGAACTTTCCACAACCCATTGAGGGACAATTCAGTCTTTCACACAAGATAAAATAAGTAGAGAAAAAAAAAGATCACAAAGGAATCTTTCACTTTGCATTACAAAGTATAAATAATACCAACAGGGGCTGAGAGCAACTGCCTAATTTTGCTTCATACCTCATCCAAAGCCTACACAATTTCTTTTCAGATCAAGCAGAGGGTGTATTACGAGAAAACCTTGATATAGGTTTTGATTTCGTGCTTGTTTAATGTTTAGTCCCAAATTTCTTCAATGAATTTGCTCTTTTTCCGATCAATTTTGTTTTCTTAGTAAGCATTTGGTTTCAATCCATTTCTTGTATCGCTTTGACATAAGTGGTAGTGTTTCTGTTCCTGCATTGGTATGACTTTTGTCCCTTGTAATATCAATAAAAGTCTAATCTTAGTGATGAATTTAATTGATAGTAAAGTTTATTTTGCTCGAACAAAGATCCGAATAATGGTCTAGGTTTGGCTAAAAGACGTGTCCTTTTAATTCATTGGTCCGGAACATTTGACACAATTAATTGAAAAGTATTAATGTGGGATTACATATATGCAGTTAGTGCGGCTGGAAGGACCGGATCCGTTGTGGATTTGTACATCCACTATTCTATGTAGGAATAAAGGTGCTCTTCGCTCGACATCATTGATTTTGTTTCATTAGAACTCCTCTTTTTTTGTTGTCTTGGAATATAAATAGTCCATGAGGGAGAGCAGAAGAGAATAGATCAGTTTCGGAAGTTGGAACCACCACAGTTTGATAGTGATCCCCCAGGATTTCTTGGATAGGTGTCATGAGACTTTGCGCAACTTTGGTCTTGTTGAGTCCGATGGAGTTGATTTCACTACTTTCCAGATGAGAGGACCAGCCAAGAGTATGAACGTGGGGTTATATATAGTCGAATACTCAAACGAAGGGCGCATACGAACAATTTTTAAAAGTAAAGGGGTAAATATAACCCTTTTCCATACATTATAACCAAAGGTAACCTTTTAAGAAGAAAAAAAAAAAAGGGGGGGGGGGGGG